>JANSVA010000218.1:2451330-2470468 GCA_025504915.1 Erythroxylum reticulatum | reverse complement strand
ATTATGAATTTGCTTAAATTTACATCTTTATTTTTATGCTATAGAATCAAATTTACACCTTTATTTTTGTTCAATCATTTCCATGCACTTTATGCAATTTAACATTTAATATGGTTGCCTTATGTTTATTTTAAACCATGTTTACCATTTAATACTTTGGAGAAATTGTTATGATTCATGTCTCTTACATGTGGTACATTTAGTGATGGAAGATTTGAACAATATGAACGATTCCAATGATTATATGGAAATAAATGAAAAAGATAGGGTATGGAATGATAACATAGAGATGTATTTAATTTCCTTGATGATTGATTAAGTGAAGAAGGGAAACTGAATGACTACTAACTTTTCCAAATATGGTTGGAAGAATATTAAGGCAGTGCTTCAAATAAAATTCAATAAGGAGTATATTGATATTCAATTGAAGAATAAGTATAATGGATTAAGAGCTAGATTGAGGAATTTCAAGAACTTATTGAAAGAAACAGGAATCGACTATGACTCCCTGGTGAAGTTAATGATACAAATGAATGTTGAGAAAATCTATTTAAACTAAAATATGTCTTTTTAATTAATATATCATATTATATAATATTTATTTTCATATTCATTTTTCATCATTATAGGTGCATAAAATGACTCACAGATTCAAGAAAAAGGATTTAAGGAATTTTCAGACTTACATCATATTTTTGGAAATACTACTGCAATCATTATAGGTGCATAAAATAACTCACAGAATCAAGAAAAATGATATGAGGAATTTTTAGACTTGTGTCATATTTTTGAAGATACTACTGCAATTGGTGTTTATGCACATCCATCAACTAAATCTCCGTCGAATAGTACAAAAGAGGAACATGAAAATGATGTTGATGAAGATTACTTGTATAATGAAAAAGAAGATGAAGATATAAGTTCTATATCTAAGAGAAGGAAATCTCCTAAGAATAAGAAGGTAAAGAAGACACATTCTAACATTTTAAAAGACGTCTTGATTGTACTTGGTGAACAATCAAAAAGCAATAATGATTTACTTGAGAAAAAACTGAGTGAAACATCATCCACCGCAAAGAGTAGATCTCAAGAGTGTAACATATGATGGAATGTATGAAGTCCTTAGATGAATTAGGTGTTGATGATGTGCAATATGGAAAAGCTATAAAGGCTTTACATGATTCTTCACTTCATAGGGATATTTTTATGAAGATGACAGATGCAAGGAAGCTGTATTGAATTATGTCGCTTTAGTTGTATTTTCATGTTATTGCATATTGAAATCTTATTAACTTGACATTTTTATTTGAAACATTATTCCATAGTTTGAACATTTTAAGTTTGTGATTTGTATGAATATTTGACTTAATATATGAATATTTTATCTACATTCGATTAAACTTTTTGATTGAATGGTTTATAAATTATTTAATATTGTCATTGTAGATACATAAATTTCTTATCAAATTTCAAATCAAATTCTGATGATGAACGTACGAAATCATTATTTCTTTAGCTGGGGGAGAGAATAAATATTTTCATTTACAAAAGCAACCATGTATAACTTCTGCTCTACCAGGCCATAATTGGATCATAGAACTTTTGAATGGGGATCCTACAAGGATTTATGAAAACTTAAAAATGAGAAAGATAATTTTCTTGAGCTTATGTGATGAGTTGAAGAGTTTAGGAGGCTTAAAGGCAACAAGTCATTTGAATGTGGAGGAACAAGTAGTAATTTTCTAGATGACTATAGGGCATAGTGAGACAACTAGAGTCAATATAGAACACTTTCAACATTCGACCTAGACAATTTCAAAGTACTATCGTAAAGTCTTATATGCAGTTAATCGTCTTACAAAAAGATTCATTACTTCACATCTTTTACTAATACACCTCCTAATATTCAATATAATTCAAAATTCTTTCCATATTTTCAGGTACATTCATATATTTGATTACTATTTTAATTATGTTCTTATGATTAATAATTATTTTAATATATATTTTAAATTTTAGGATTGTGTAGGAGCAATAGATGGTACACATATTGATGCATACGTTCCAACCAATGAACGAATATCATATAGGGGCAAAAGAATTAATCTAATCCAAAATATTATGTGTTGTTGCTCATTACATATGTAATGGTTAGATGGGAAGGTACTGCAAATGACTCTTAAGTTCTTTTAGAAACAGTGACAAATCCAACAAATCAATTTTCTATGCCTCCACAAGGTAATATATTATTTTAAATAAACATAGTAATTATGATTCATTTTTAATATTTTTGTTAATATTATGTTCTTTATATGTTAGGCAAGTACTATTTGTTTGATTCTAGCTACACTAATATGTCTAGATTTCTTTTACCATACCGAGGTGAATGATATCATTTGCGAGATTATAGAAGTAGAGGAAGACCTCAAGATGCACAAGAATTGTTTAACTACAAACATTCTTCATTGAGAAATGTTATTGAAAAATGTTTTGACGTTCTAAAAGTAAGATTCCTTATACTTAAAAATATGCGAGTTATGATATAAAGAAACAAAAATACATCATTATTGCTTATTGTGCTACACAAGTATATTAGAATGTATGGACAATTATTTGAAAGTTGTGTTAAAATTGAAGAACAAATTAGGAAAAGTGAAAACAAAGATGCAAGTTCTCAAGTGGAGTATAATATCACTCCAGTACAACTTTGAGGTATGTCTTGGAAGCAAGATGAAATTGCTAGACAAATATGAAGTGATTATATTATTTCTAATTGATTTATGTTTCTTTTTGTAAATGATAGTACAATTATGTTTTCAAAAATTATAATATGATAGACATATTTTATTGATTATAATGACTTAATATAATTTCTAATTTATGTAATTTTATTATATGCAATTAATGTGTAATTTTTTAATAATATTTGATTTGCATATATTTTAATTTTAGCTATAATGATAATTAATTAATTTAAAAATATAATTTATTATAATATAATTATTACACATAAGAGTATAATTACAAAAAATAGAAACAGAATGATAAAATCAAACACGTTTTTATTTTTAGTTGTTTATTACAAATTTTAACCAAACTGGTTTTTGTTTTCAGTTTTTCTATTATAAATCTCAATCAAACATGTCTTCGTTTAAAAAAAACATAAATAAAAACAAGAAACAGAAACTAAAAACAACAACAGAAAATCTACTGAAACTGCGTCGATTTCTTATCAGTTCTTGACTTCCATAGAACCCCTCGATCTCGAGGGGCATTTCCCCAAAAAAGGGAGAACCCGAAAATGAGAGGATGATCTCCCACCAAGTCCAAAACTGACATACAGTGCAGCGGTAATAGGAGATACGCTGGTGGACGTAGTCAATGAGGAGACTGCATGGCCAGAGGAGGATGAAGTTGAAAGCGAAGCGGGTGATATTTCACAAATGACGCTGGAGGAAGGGGGCGGTATTCGACTCTCTAACACGTTCAAAGAGTAGCTCGATAAAACATGGGAGAGCACTGTCGTTGTGAAACTGATTGGAAGTTGCATAGGTTATCAGATCCTAAGCTCTCAATTGAAATCAATATGGTCCCCGAGAGGCCTTATGAAAATCATTGACCTCGACTACGACTATTTCCTAGTTAAGTTCATCGAAGAGAGGGACTTCCTTCATGCGCTGACAAACAGACCCTGGACCATATTTGGACAGGCCTTATCCGTCCAACGCTGACGTCCCGACTTTCGTCCGACGCAGGGTAAAATCACTCGAGCAACAGTCTGGATACGCTTCCCTAATCTGCCTATTGCTCGTTACCATCCGAGGATCCTTAGTGCGTTGGGGAACCTGGTGGGGCATACAGTAAAGATCGATGAAGCCACTTCCCAGATGCAGCGAGGTAAGTTTGCGAGAGTTGCTGTTGATATTGATCTTAGCATGCCTTTAAGGAATAGTGTCGAGCTAGACGGGGAAACTTTATTGGTGTCTTATGAAGGTCTTCCAATCATCTGCTACATATGCGGCATGGTGGGTCATGAATCCCATACTTGCCCGAAACAAGCTACAGCCTAATCCATATTGACTAACCCGACCGCCGAGCAGAGTGAGGGAGCAATAAGGAGTCGAAGAACGGAGGCAGCAGCTGGCAGTCACCCACCGAAGGAAAGCCCCAATGGATACGGTCCATTGATCCATGTGCAATGACACTATCCTCGCGCTCTAAGACAACGTCAAGATCATAGCAGAACCAGTACATCCAGGGCGGCTTTACAAATGGGAGGATCAAGGTTCTGACCTCTGACAAAATTGAACCTCCCGGGAGACGTGCATGAGGGAGGGAAAGTGACAGCCAATAGCTGAGAGCTATCGGGGTATGGGCACCGTTTAAACTTGCGAGATGTCGTTGGAAAAGGGAAAAACATCATGCAAGGATCAACGTCAACGTCGACTGGTAATAAGCATAACGTGAGGTCAGGGGCTAAAAGTACATCGTTCCACTCTCCACAATAGTCATGGAGAGACAGTTCACAAGCAGGAAGCTTACAGTCGACGGGATCAAAGACCCAACTAAACATTCAACTCCAACCTAACGACAAAGATAAGCATATCGCAGTGGTCCTTCATTCCCACACATACATGATCTGTGACGGTCAAGCAGTTGAGGATAGTATCCCAGAGGATGATGCGAGTCGACAGATGATGGAAGGCGTTGAGCACACACCGACGGACAGTAGGGGACGAACGACTCAAGATGCCTTACCTCCCACAGAACTGCCGGACATACCCGTTATCGGATCGCTCCCAGCACTCGAATTGGCCAAGGAGCAAGGCATGGAAATAGTAAATATAGAAAACGTCATCATAGAGCCAAACAGTATTAATTTACCAAAGGAGGTAAGTCACCCTGAAATCAACCACATTTCTTGATGTCCATGTTGATTTGGAATTGTCAAGGGGCCGGGGGAAGTTGTTTTCAGACAATCCTCCGTAATTACTCACAGAATTTTAAGCAAGAAATTCTGGTTTTATTGGAACCCCGAATTAGCGGAGTTAGGGCCAATGACGTAGTCTATAAACTGGGCTTCGAATATTCGATTAGAATTGAAGCCGAAGATTTTTCGGGCGAAATTTGGTTACTTTGGACAAGTGACGTTGCAATATTAGTCGTTATAGCTAATCGTCAATTTATTCATATCGCCATGCAGTATGGCAACTGAACGTTCGATTTTACTCCAGTTTATGCGAGCCCACTGTTCTCAACTCAACAAGTTCTCTGACTAGTTTTAACCTGGGTAGGGAGTTCTCTTTCCAGACCATGTCTTGTTGGCGGAGACTTTAATGCCAAAATGGAGGCTTCTAACAAAAGGGGTGGTGCTAAGACGACAAGGATCGTGAACAAACAGTTTAAGGCTTAGGTCCACGGGTGTGGTCTGCATGACTTAGGTTTTGTGGGATCAAAGTTCACTTGGTGGCGAGGTACAATACTCGCTCGGTTAGACAGAGTATTTGAATTGTCGTCTTGGATCCAGGAATTGCCTAATAAGGTTAACCAACATTTACCTTTCCTCATATCTGATCATAGACCTCTGCTAATACATTTTAATCTTCCCTCCCTGAGACTTAATGGGGCGCCCGCTTTTCGTTTTCAAAACACTTGGCTCACTCGTACGGGTTTTGAAAACATGGTGGAGCAGTACTGGTTGCCAGAGGAGGAGGCGATAAGTAAATCCTTAACAAGCTTCTCGAATCACCTTATGTGATGGAATAAATATGTTTTTGGAAATATATTCCATCGGAAAAAAAGACCCCTCACCCGTTTGCAGGGTATTCAGAGGGCAATGCAAGACGAGAATTTTGATACGCTATTAGATTTGAAGGAAAAATTAAGTGAAGAACTGCAACAGGTGTTGTGCGAGGAGGAGATATTTTAGCATCAACGTGCCAAATGTGAGTGGTTATTGAAGGACGATCGGAATACCAATTATTATCATACTACCACGCTATCCAAAAGGAAGAAACTGAAAATCGACTACCTTTTGGATGGCACAGGGACAGAGATATCTGATCCAAACCAATTGCAACTATTAGTAAGGAACTTTTTTGTACAATTGTATACAAAAAAGAAGAGTCTCGAATGAAGTTCCTGATTGCTGGTGCGTTTCCACTGCTTTCAGCAGATAGGGTTCTTGACCTCTCCCTTCCGATTCACGAAACGGAAATCAAGAGTGTGGTTTTCAATGTAAACCATCATAAAGCCCTAGGGATAGACGGATTTAATGCTTTATTTTTTCAATCTCAATGGGATAAGGTAGGACCAGAAGTGGTGAAATTTATACAAGCAGTTTTCAGGCTGGAACTATGGGAATCGGATTTGAATCAAACTCATTTAGTCCTGATCCCTAAAGCCCCTTCTCCGTACACCATTTCTTAGTTTCGTCCCATTATCCTTTGTACGGTGCCATACAAGGTTATTGCCAAAGTTACCGTGAACCGTTTGAAAGATCATATGGATTACCTGGTGGCAGAAAATCAATGTAGTTTCATACCTGGGATGGGAGGCATATTACTAACAATATTATCATTGCACAAGAGGCCATCCATACTATGCAAAAGAAGATAGGGAGGACCAGATTTTTAGCCATTAAGGTGAATTTGGAAAAAGCCTATGATCGGCTAAGTTGGGATTTTTTGCACCATACTTTAACGAATATAGGGATCTCAAATAATCTCGTCTGGGTTATTAGGCAGTGCGTGACGACGGTCTCGACACAGGTAGCCTAGCAAGGTAATTGTTCGGAACCTTTTAAACCTTCTTAAGGCCTTAGGAAAGGCAATCCGCTATCACCTTACTTATTTCTGTTATATATGGAGCAGCTAGGGCACCTCATTACGCAGGAAGTGTGACAAGGGAGTTAGAAACCGATAAAGCTCAGTTTCACCGGGCCTTCCTTATCACATCTATTTTTTGTAAATGACTTTGTGCTCTTTGCAGAAGCTACGGAGCCATAAACACACGTGATTGGTCGGACCTTGGAAATTTTTTGTAAAGCTTCCGGATAACGTGTTAACTATGCCAAAACTAGGATCTTTTTTTAAGAACGTTTCTCGAGATACAACGCATCGTCTAAGTCATGTCCTTCAAGTTACCAGTACGAACAATTTGGAAAAATATTTAGGCGTCCCGTTGATCTATGAGCATACAACACGAAATACTTATCAATACATTCTTGATAAAGCTCAATAGAAACTGGCAGGATGACGTACTAGGATGTTATCCCTAGTAGGGAGGGTTACGTTAACTTAATTAGTGATCTCGTCACTTCCAATTTTTACGATACAAATGGTACGATTTTTGAGGCAATTATGTGATGACTTGGAAAAAAATATGAGGGATTTTATATAAGGATCAATGACTGGACAAAGGAAAATACATCTGGTTAATTAGGCGGTTGTGTGCCTACCAAAAAAAGCGGGGGCCTGGGCCTTAAAAGAATTCGCTCCTCCAACGATGCGTTACTGATTAAGCTAGGATGGGAGTTGTTTACCAGACCCACGACCTTATGGGTCCAGACCCTGCGGGCCAAATATCGGGTTGATCCATATCATCTTCCCCAGATGTTAGCTAGACATGGCGCTTCGGTGATTTGGAGGGGGATAGCGGCAACTTGGCAATTTGTGCGCCAAGGAGTGAAATGGATAGTGGGAAATCAAAAACGTATTCGTTTTTGGTTGGATAATTAGGTGGAGGACTGGGGCCCTCTAATCTCAGTGGCGACCATTCCCATTCCTGAAAGTGCTCGCAAGGCTACAATCTACAATTTCACAAATGAGTACGGGCACTGGAATTGGAATTTATTCCAACAGTTTCTTCCTTCCACAGTCTGTATGATAATTGCGTCAATACGACCTCACAGCAGGGTGGAGGATAAGTTGACGTGGGGTCCTACATCCTATAAGGGTTTCACAGTGGCATCTGCATATGATTTAATCAAGAATAGCACTCTGAATGCCTCGAGTAGGCTATGGGAGTTAATCTGGAAATGGGTAGGCCCTCAACGAATCAGGTCCTTCCTTTGGCTTCTGGCACAACGGAAACTTCTGACCAATTAGCAACGAGTGGCGAGACATATTTCGGTAGATAACAGCTATCATTATTGTGGGCGGGAAGAGACAATCTTACATGCAATACGAGATTATCAAAGGGTCTAGTCCTTCTGGAGCAATTTTTCTCCCGAGGTGGTGAATACAAGGTTTTTTCAACAAGAAGCAGGGACTTGGGTGCTTACCAACCTTCGGAATCAGTCTTCGTGGCAGCAGGCCGAGTGGGCCACAATTTTTGGAGTCGCATGCTGGTTCATATAGCATTGGAGAAACAAAAGCATCTTTAAGGTCGACTTTGTTTGGCCAGTAGATGGCATTCAAATAGTGCTGACTGGATAATACGAGCCAGGGCGATAAAAAACCATAGGTTTCAGAACCAGGGTCTACCCATAGGTAATTTAGTGCGTTGCAACAAACCAAAAGATGACTGGATTAAACTAAACACAGACGGAGCAGTGAAACGCGGATCTAATAGAGCTACAACGGGAGGTTTGCTACGGGATTGTCAGGGCCGATGGTGTGGTGGATTTCTTCAAATTTTGAGCATGGGTTTGCCTTTGGAAGCTGAACTATGGAGAGTGCACTCGGGGCTATCATTGGCATATGATCTCGGATATCGCTGAGTAGTCGTCGAAACAGACTCGCTCGAGGTTATAAACATTCTTTCTTCTTCAAATCCTCTTATGATTAACCATCATCCTTTGGTGGCAGGTATTCGCAGATTAATTCGCCAAGCGTGGGAGGTATAATTTCAGGATATTTACCGTGAAGGAAACCAGTGTGATGATTGTTTGGCTACTCAAGCCTTCTCAACTAGCTCAAGACTGCATCTCTTTCAGGAGCTTCTGTTGACTATTATGGATCTATTACATTACGAGATGAAAGGAGCACTTTACCGCAAAACTCTGTGTTAGTAGAGTGTGCTAATTAGAGTGAAAAGTGTT
Source organism: Erythroxylum reticulatum (assembly GCA_025504915.1). Lineage (NCBI taxonomy): Eukaryota > Viridiplantae > Streptophyta > Magnoliopsida > Malpighiales > Erythroxylaceae > Erythroxylum > Erythroxylum reticulatum. The sequence continues at coordinate 2,461,425 of JANSVA010000218.1, read as the reverse complement.
TAGTTTGCTTTTGTAGCTTGTTCGGTAAGGGAAAAAAAAGAAGAAGGTTTTAGCTGGATGAACAAGTAGTCAAATCCGTAGCAGTAATGGATGGATGAAGAATCAGGTACCCTTTGCTGTAATGTAGAGCTATATTCGCTTACACGACTGTACAACTTCTTTCTACAATATTCAACCTTCTCTTGATCACTTTTGCTTGCATCAGCGGAGATAGGTTGCTTGCTGGCTTGTTATATGAGAAGAGTGCACAAATCTAAAAGTAAGTAGCAGACAAAATCGTCGTCCGAAAACAAACAAATTCTTTAACATTAAAGACAAATTAACGTACCAAACATGCAACCTTTATTCTAATCTTGAAAACACAGACAAATTGGTCCTCTCTCACAGATCGACGGTTCTCCATCAAGATGAATGGACGGTGATGTCTGAGTCCCACCATTTCGCTGATCTTGGTCGTCTGTTTAGCGAACATCCCCTCTTGACTGCAACTGTCCCATACCACAGATTAATTGTTTCACCTAATCAATAGATAGAACACTAATAATTGTGTAAGAATCCATACCCCTCGGGGTAGTATAAAATTGATACCAATTAGGCTTTGGCTTTAAATTTTATGACTTTTTAGAATTTACTAAATACATTTTTGTTGTTTATTTGCAATTAATTTATTAAATATCTTTTAAAAAATACATAATTTATAAATTCTCTAAATAGGTTATGAATTATAGTGGATAATTAATAACAAAATTAATTTCTAACTTTCTAATTTGATTTATTTTAATAACCTTTTTGTTATAAAAAACTAACCAATTTGTTAATTAGTTGACTAATTTTCATAAATTAAATAACTAAATTAAGTTTTATTTATCGTCTTTTTCTTCTATTAAACTTTGTTTTTTTATACACAAGGTTAATATCCTTTTTTATATTTTATTTTAAATTCTTCAAATTTATTTATAAGAATTTAATACTAATTAAATTTTAATTTTTTACCTTATCGATTGAATTTACAATTCAATTTTTTAAATATCGGTTAATACAATATTTAACTTCTAGCAAATTTGGTCTAATGTCTTCAAAGAAAAATTTAAAATTTATAAGTTAAGATATCAAATATTCAATCATGATGAGAATTATAACTTAGTCTACGTTGAAATAGAACTATTAACCAAAAGTGTAAACATGAATATCTAAAAGCATAATTAGAATTGAGCTTATGATGAATCAATAGGCTTTATGTTATGTAGGGTCCAAAAAGAAACCCTCGTGCGGCTGACTTTTCAGTAGTCATATCCCCACGTGTGGCTCGAGATAAAAAGGTTGATAATAAAAAATAAATAAATAAAATAAACAGCATTGGTTCTTTCTTTGCAACCCCCACGTGCACTCTTGACGAGTAGACTAGTTCCCACGTTATGGTGGGCCCTATGTCTTCCAAGTATTTTAACTGTCCACGCACGCAATCAATGAAAACTCGGAAGACTCGTTAGTGTCACAGCGCTACGCTGCCGACTTTCAACACTTCACGTCCACGTTTCGATTAATGAAAGGCCGTGTTCGGCCGTGATTCGCAATCCTTGCGTCACCCACGCTGTGGGAATAGCTTTGCTTCCTATTTTTCAGGGGAACTTCTTGAACTAACGTGTTTGTGTTTTTTTATATGTATATAAACGAGACGAGAACGTGTAGAGCGTAACATCGCAGTTTTTGGATTAGTTTGATAAAATCGTAGAAGAGATCAGATTAAATGGGGTGGTCGGAGACGGAGCCAGCTTGTCGGAAGCACCCAAACGATGATCAAGGACAAGGGATATGTCCGTCGTGTTTAAGGGAGAAGCTGTCGCAGCTGTACTTGATTCCACCCCTCGCCAAACCTGCAATGGTCGCGCCGTCATGCTCGTCGTTGACTTCTTTCTCCTCCTCTTCATCTCCTAATCAGCAGGGATCTTCGCCACCGCCGTCGAGGCGCCGCTGGCATCAGCTGAACGCGTCGCAGACGGTGAGATGCGGAAGTTTTAAGGTCGTCGGAGAGGGGTTGAAGAAGAGCAGATCGATGGCTGTTGTTGTGTCGAGAATCACAGAGGGAGAGGTGAAGAGTGAGAAGAAGAGAAAAGGGTTTTGGTCAAGGTTGCTTCATTTGAAGGGGAACAAGGAGAGCGCTGCTTTGACTACCAAACAGATGTAGAACTAGAAAACAGGATATGGTTTCTATAGATTTGGAAAGGAAAATAAGTTGTGTATAGTATAGCTATAAGTTACCAGTCGAAAGGGATTCAATTTGTTTCGTACGAGGATGTGAATCCTTACCTCAATTAGGTTGCTTTGATCGTTGCTCATGTAGATTTTGGATTTGGTTAATGTTAAGTTTTATTCCCCCTCCATACACCATAGTGGAAGAACATAACAGGCAGAGTTCGTGTACTTTTCAACCATATTTTGCAATCAAACTTCCCAACTTAGCATCACAAGTTCTAATTACAATCCTAAACTTCTTACCAATTTCTTAGTATATTACACCATGATGGATCACTCAAATCACATAGAAATAAAGATCTCAGATTGAGCTTGCTTTGGAAGATGAACAATGGATATACCAAAATAAGAAGTCAACCTAGTAAATTACTTGGTAGTAACTTGATCTTTTCCAAAAGCCCGGCAGCAATTTCATGATCGTAAATTCACATAGAAAGAAACATGCACCAGTTTTTTTGACAAAAACAAGGGCTAGGAAAAATGTATTTCAACTATCACCATCATACAAGTTCAGCAAGTCAAGTCCAAAGAACTTTTCAATGTTACAACTGAAGTCACTAAACTCAAGTTTACAGATTGCTAATCTTCACTTTGTAAATATGAAGCTGGCTCTTTTTGTCTTTTCTCTATGCATCATCTCAGTTTTTTGGATTGCTGATGCACCTTCTATGCTGCCTCTATATCGCAGAACATCCCCCAGGCTTCGGCTGAAAATTGTCTGTTGTTATGAGCTGGGTATTCGTCCCATATCTGTACATGTATATATCAGTTTCTACAGCGGCTAGGCTTAACAAAATCTACATTATCTGGCTGGTCTTGGAATATGAATTCCCGTCTCAGTTCTATCTTCGTCCTTGTCATTAGGGTTTCCATGATCGATAGTGGGTTGTTTCAATCTCTGGAATATCTCATCAAGCGATTCAGAAGATGGATTATAGGAAGTAAGTTTAATTTCTGGAGCTTGTCGAAGAGGAAGAAACTTTTCAGCACCTATATTTGCTTTAAAATTCTGGAAGCCGTTCTTCATTGATTCCCACTTTGAGGCCAAACCAGTGGATGAACCTCCTATTAAATTATTAGAATTTGAGTCACCTTCATGAAGCAAGGACACCTTTGCAGAGGCAATGTTTTGAGCTGCCGGTCTGCTATTGGCTTGTCTACTCTGTTCTCTTATGGCAGCATACTTATTGCTCATAGCTTCTCTGCTCGAGCCATATCTTCGACCAATTTCCTCCTTGATAGGCTGTGATGGACTTCCATCAATGGTGACTAACCTGCTTGTAGCTTTCATTTCAAGGGCAGATTTATCCTGAGAGGTGCACCTCAGAGTTAGAAAGCAAGGAATAAGAAAGGTAAAAAGGGGCACTTATTGCACCATTAATGGAACCCATAATTCAATAAAATGTCAAGCAAAATATAATCATGACAATAACTTAATGACATTATTATCTAAAATTATGTATACGTACTCTGCTATCGGTGCCAGACTCGATATCCACTGTGTTAAAGTTTCTCGTCAGTGGAATGGCACGCTCACCAACTTTTTGCCCTTGTTCTAGCCATGATCGTTCTATAACAATGTACACAAGAAAATCATATCAAGAACAACGTTGATGATAAAATAAGTTTCAGGTGTACTCTGAAAATAGTGTTTTGACAGCATAACGTCTACTAGGCAGTGAAAGGAGGAACATAGTCCTAAAACACTACCTTTTTGTAGAATAATTATTCCCGAAGAATCAAAACCATCAGTATCATCAGCCTCCGTTGGGAACTTAAATCTCTTCCAGCTCCCAAAGAAACCAATTACACGGTCAAAGAAATTGCTTGCTACCAATAGGGTGTACACAACCATGATAAGTGGATAGATTCTGTTGAACCCATCTCCAAAGAAAGAGACAGCATCATCGATTTTCCCCATGTGCTGCAAGCAGGGTAGTAATGAATCCAAAAGAAAATGAAAACTGGAGACTTAACTTTTCATAGGGGAAAAGAGTAAACAGATAACTTTGACTGATAGAAATTAGTGAACTCTACAGGAGTGAAGAGCGATAGAAAGAAAGAAACATGAAGCTCAATTAACAGATGATGAATAGGATTAAGTGTACATGACCAAAGAGGAAAGTTGATCACAAAATGAGGTGCTAAAACAGAGTAAGAAAAGGAAAGAAAGGAAAACCATCCAGAAGGACATCCGTATCCTTTCCAGCCTTACACCTAATATTCTACACAAACACTTTTAGATTACACAGAACATAACAGCTTCTGCGATTACCAAGCAAGACAAGAATTGGTCCTAAACTCAAGACAAGTAATTTATCTTTTCAAAGGCAATGATTGCTATGAACGAAAAAATGAACATTGCGTGATCATGTATTGCATTTTTTAAACCTATAAAAGCAAATACATATCCATACATGTCAAAGTAGTTGGGTTTGAATGAAAAAGACGGATAAATTATTCAAGCCACTGAAATACAATCAGAGCATTTCAACAAGTTTATGCACTAGGGGAACAAGATCAAGGAATGCTATTTATGACACCTGCAATGGAATGCCAACAATTTCAAGTAACAAATTCAAAATTATTCAATCACTTTCTCTTTTAATTAATGTACAGAAATAAGCAAACTGACAGGAGAATTACCTTTTCAAAAATAGTTCTCTTAGTCCCAAGATTAAAAAGGTTGAGAAAATTGTAGGAAATTGGAGAAGCATATCGAGCAACCATCCTGAATGAAATAAAATTTGATATAAATATTGTTTCAGTTCTGTAACAGGAATGGTAGAAGTTGTGGGGAAAAACACCTACGAGCATATCATAAGCAAGCTAAATGAGCTTGTCTGCCTTGGTGTTAATGAGTAAAACATCAGCATCCCAACTTTGAATAAGGTGTAGTAGGTGCAAATGCGCATATATATGAAAGGAACAAAAGCTAACACCTGCAGGCCATGTTAAATAAATGTAGCAAGTAATCGCATGCCATTAAAAATAATATTCACAGGAAATAATGCACAGATCTCAAATAACAACTAAAACCTGCAAAAAGAAAATTTACCTGCACTAACACCTCTTGTGTCTTCCTGCAGAATTTATAAGTATTAAGAAAAGAGACAGATCGACTCCACTTGGTAGTAATGTTGCCTCTGCAAGAAGAATTGCAGCAGACATGGTAGCTAGTAAGATAGCCAAGAGCTTTTCAAGTTGCTTTCTTAGAATGCATCGCCAGAAAAATTCTGCAAAAAGCAATCACCATTACAACCATTAGAATTGGCCAGACAACTTTTAGAATAAGCATGACTTGCTTTCTTAGATTGCATCACCAGAAAATTCTGCAAAAAGCGATCACGATTATAACTATCAGAATAGACCAGACAACTCTTTAACCATTTCATAGTAACCTAAAAACCAACAAACAACAGTTAGGAAGATAATCAGAGTAACAATGCCATCATGCGTCATGACCTTGCTTAAGATTCAACCAACCAGTCAGAACAAGTATATCATCTTTTGTTTCATAAGTACAAAACGGCTAGTTATTTTGTAATTTAAACAGACGAGCAAGAATTCCGAGATAAAAAAGTTGAAGACAACAGAAAGAAATTGAAAGCAACTAATGCGCAAATCTTTTTCTAAAGCAAAGATTTGAAGGAGACAAATGTGTTTCCAAGATCTGGTGATTACCAGGTGTGTCCTAAAGAGATCCAAATTTTCCATTCCAAGCAGGCCTGAAGCTTGAAATATATTTCCTGACATAGTTGTAGGGTGTATGGTAAGGTTGAGAGAAAAACTTCCAACATATAAGAAAAAACCTACAACATAATTAGGAGCAAACCATCCAGTTGAACTTCCATCTTGATAATTTTTAATTGTATCTTCCAGTTCAAGGGCTTCAGAGACATATGATATATACTCACTGCAAACCAGAAAGTGCAGCAGATAAATGAATCAAATTGTGAGCCTTGTGGTAGTCTCCAGAAATGTGGCTATCATGTGAAGAAAAGAAAAGGGGAATTATTGAGGGTAGGTTGAAATATCATTTACTAATGAATCGACTGTGTGACATACCACCATTAACCAAAAGTTAAATGCAGGTCATGTGACACTTCAATGAAGAAGGTAAAGAAAAGTGCAATACGGACTTGCAAACAACAAAATTTGAAAGGGATAAATACACAAATGTGTCAGAAAGGAGAACCAGTGGGGAGTGTTAAGCACAATGGAGGATATTACTTGGCAAGGACCAAAAAGTAACAGATAAATTGCCACAAGAACAAAGAAAAGAAAATGTTGTGTATTGATCATTAAACTCAAACTAAAGAAGCATATCATAAACATTGCATCAATAAATTACATATGCAGACACTTGAAACTACGACTTCATCCGCCGTAGTAGCTCACATCTCTGTAAAGCAAATGCACATACAAGTCCATGCACTTCTTCCTTTTCTCAAGTGAAGAGATACATGAAAACCAGCTTCCACATCTGCAAATACAGTAGTAAAAACCTATCATAGACATCCAAATTGATGAATGTCTTCAGAGTTCATGATCTAAGAAGTACTTTCCCGTTGACAGCATAACAACATAGCATAGAATAACTTGATGTTGCAAAAGATGCGTGCTGCCATTATGGATTGAAAACCGTTATGGCTAATGTGGAGACAGCCAGTATTCAATTGACCAGTCGAAAATATTTAACATTTGCTGATAGGAGAATACATATGTTAAGAACAAGTTATAAACCTCGGAAGCTAGCATTTGGCATACCTTTTATAACGATAATACTGCTCTCTAAAACATCCAAGATTAGGTCTTAATCATGCCATTGATTTTTCATCTGCATCATAGTCCATATCATTTTCTCCCAATTGACCACCTTGTGGGTTAAATGAGGGATCTTGCCTCAACTGTGAGTTTAAAAGGAATTAAAAAGAGCATCTCACCAGTACAAGTCCCATACAGAAAGAAAGAGATAAAGGCATGGAGAAAAAGTAGGAGGGTGGTCGATACCATTTCAGTCAGCATACTGTCAATAACATCCATGTAATCCCTTAAGGGATCACACTTGGACATCTGATTTGATGTTGCTTGAGCAATCTTTTGAAGTAAACAAACATCGAGTCACGTGTAAGTAAGCAATTGCTACTGATAGACTAACATTGCATACAGCAATAATAGGCATGTCAAACATCTATGACTGAAGATGAGCATCAAATTTTTAAAAAATGAAACATATTGGTGATCACTTATCCAGTAATTAAACTAGGATCCATGTAGCAAACTATGAATCAACTTGCTTGCTTTAAGCAAGACGTAGCCTAACTTTAATGGAGCTAGTGACAATTGCGAAGTCCATTCAAGTACAGGACTCAAAATTTGGTGAATTGGGCTTTGGGCTTCTAGGTTACCCTTGATATCAAACTTGACAGTAGACCATGCGCATCAATGCCTCACAAAATTTCATAATGAGATGGAACATCCAACAATTCCTTTCAGAAAGCTACAATGTGATATAATTTATTACTGAGAAGACGTAGGAATTAATAATTCCTTTTAACAAAACTATGTCTTCATAGTTACCCAGAAGACATGAGGAACTTTACAGAAAAATTTGTAGTTTCTTTGGCAAAAGGAAAAAGGAAAATTGCACGTCGATAAATGATATAGCAAGCATCACACAAATAATTGTTAGAAAAAGAGAAAACATTTCATTTTTGTGTCAAGAATGAAAAGAATCGGAGAAATAGGATCCATAAGATATATTTCAAAAGCAAGCTACACCTCAACAAAATGGACGACATCTATAAAATCTGAAAGACATATAAACTCATCAAGTAGGATGACCAATATGAATTGGACTCTAAAAGAGTTACACAGCATAAATGATAGATCTAATGTACTAATAAAGTTCAGAAACTTACAAAAATAGCATTCGAGAGTTCTTGATGAGCCTCATCAAGTTTCACAGCCATTTTGGCAATTTTGTGAGAAAGAACTTTTTGCCGAGTTGTCCAATCTGAATTCTTCCAAAGGCTCTTCAGAATTTCAGTCAAGCCAAAACCAAGAAGAAATACACCAGTTACAAGTCCAAAAGTATTTGAGCAGGCCATGGCAAAACCAAGCACTCCACCTCTGTAACCAATAAAGATCGCAAGACTGAGATCTTATGGTGATCGTGCAACATTTAAGAATTATAGTATTGACAAACTCATTTATTTATATATTTTTTCTTATCAACTGGATGGGTTTTTGTCACTATAATTGGTCTTTAGGGAATTATTTGATTATTATTTGAATTATTGTGCCTTACATTTAATTTGTGTTTAAATATTTTGGTTTAACTGTGATAAATTGATTTTGGACAATTGACGCTACTCTATTTGAAATTTTTATTGTAAGGTACTTGGAGAAATTAGAGTTTAAAAAGAATAAGAAGTAGTGATCCAAGGCATTAAAAATAGCTAAAGAAGAGAGGCATAAGTGCAAGCATGATGATTCCCACCCATACTATACCATGCAAATCTTCCATATCATTATCATGACATTCAATCAAACTAATACCCAAGTAAGAACAATCTTCATAACCATAGCTCATAGCTTCTGAAAGATTAAATTGCACTTCTTGATCCCCAATTCTCATAGTGATAAGGCTCTTCTTCATGTTAATTATGGTCTCAACAGTCAAAAGGAATGGCCTACCTAGAATCAAGATACTCTCAGAAGGAAGCTCATTAGCCATATCCAGGATATAAAAATCAGTTAGGAAAACAAGACCTTTGACTTGCACCAGAATATCCTCTAGAATGCCTTTAGGATATCTCACTATCCTATCAACTAGACCAAGCACTATCCTAGTGTCTTTCAAAGCTTCAATACCCAAGGTCTTATAAACAGAGGTCGGCATGACATTAATTGCTACGCCTAAGTCAAGTAGGGCATGAGAAACAGTAGTTCTACCTATGGTACAAGGGATAGTGTAAAAACTCGGGTCTTTACATTTAATGGGCAACTATGGATTAAATAAGGCATTGACACTCAACCCCAGTTAGATTCTCTCACTATGCCTAAACTTTCTCTTATTTGTACATAGGTCTTTCAAGAATTTAGCACATTTAGGCATCTTTTTAATCAATTCAAGCAATGGCACATTCACCTCAAGTTTGCTAAACATTTCAAACAATTCATCATTGTCTTTCTTGTCAACAATCCTTTTACTAACCAAATAAGAATTTGAAAAAGGCAAGTCACGAATGTTAACCTCATCATCTTTGGAGTCGAAAGACGATCCTTCCTCCATTGGTCTCTTCATGATAGGTGCAGTCTCTTCATCATTTTGCACCACTGGTTGTTTTCGACACTTCTCTAGGAGCTTCTTTTTTTGTAGGTTTTCAAATTGAATAGAAAGTTTCTTCTCAGCTTGGGAGGTTTCTTGAGTAGTGTTAGCAAGAGGAGACTCAACTTCTATTTCCTCATTAACCAGTTCTTCATCCTCTTTGAATTTCACTTTTTTAGCACCAATTTTCTTGCCACTTCTCAATATGATTGCATTCTAAGATTTAGGATTTATCAATATGTTAGAGGGTATAGAACCACCACTCTTTGCTTGTTATTCACTCAAGTTATTGGAGATTTGAGTAACAAAACTGTTCGAGTTCTCATGCTTAGTCTCAATTTGCTCCAACTTAGAGAACACATTTTGTAGACATGAGTCCATCTTATTCCCCATAGTATCGGTTTGTGTCTTCTCGTGAATTAATCCCAGCAATGCCCTTCATGATCATAGCAAATTCATCACCCTTAGAAAAAGAAGATGATGTCCCTTGATTAGACACCATTTGA
>JANSVA010000218.1:2389615-2442000 GCA_025504915.1 Erythroxylum reticulatum | reverse complement strand
AATTTCGAAATTAAAGGAGCATTAATTTCTTCTTTACCTAGATTCCATGGCTTTGCAGGTGATGATCCACATAGGCACTTGAAGACTATGCACATGGTGTGTTCTTCTATGAAACCACCAACAACAAATCTTGAAGATGTATTGAGGAGAGCATTCCATTTCACTTTAGAAGGAAAAGCCAAGCAGTGGTTTTACACACTACTTCAACATTTCACAGCATTGACTTGGGATCAGTTGAAAGGAGCATTTTTAGATGAATATTTTCCAGCCTCTAAAACTTCAAGGCTCAAAAAGGAGATAATTAGTGTTGTGCAATGAGATAATGAATCCATGCATGAATATTGGACAAGGTTCATCACACTTTTGGCCCATTGTCCACACCACAATATTTCAAATAAATGATCTAGTAAACTCTTTCTATAAAGGGCTCCTTTCACATCATAAGCCTTCAATCATGCCGCGGCAAATGGTTCGCTCAGAGAATTGAGTCCTAATGCGACATAGGACCTACTTCAAAAGACGGCTACCAATGACCCTCAATCTGGAGACACAAGGAAGGTGTACAATACCTCTCCAGTTTCTTCCCAAGATATTCTTGCTGAAATTGTTGCTTTAGGTAATCGAGTGAAAAAAAGACTCAATCTTTTATAGAATAATGTAAAGGCCAAGCAAGTTAATTCAATTAGTCATTCTCAAGCTATAGTAGCCGGTTGTGAGTACTGTGGATCCATGATGCATGCCTCCAATAATTGTGCTACATATGAAGAAGTTTCTGCCCTTTACTAAAATAGGAATGGACAATATCAAAAGAGAGACCCCTACTCCAACACCTTTAATCCAGGTTGAAGAGATCACCCTAATTTTAGATGGGGTAGGGATCAAGGCAACACTCAAGGAAATTCTTCCAATCAAATGGTATCTAATCAAGGGACATCATCTTCATTTTCTAAGGGTGATGAATTTGCTATGATCATGAAGGGCATTATTGGGATTAATTCAAAATTAGATCATGAGAAGACACAAACTGATGCTAAGTTAAATGCTATGGGGAATAAGATGGACTCATGTCTACAAAATGTATTCTTTAAGTTGGAGCTAATAAAGACTAAGCATGAGAACTCGAACACTTTTATTACTCAAATCTCCAATAACTTGAATGAACAACAAGCAAAGAATAGTGGTTCTATACCCTCTAACACAGTGATAAATCCTAAATCTTTGAATCCAATCACACTAAAAAGTGGTAAGAAAATTGGTGCTAAGAAATTGAAATTCAAAGAAAATGAAGAGGATGAAGAACTAGTTAATGAGGAAATAGAAGTTGAGTCTCCTCCTGCTAACACTACTAAAGAAACCTTCAAAGCTGAGAAGAAAGCTTCTATTCAACCTAAAAGCCTACAAGAAAAGAAGCTCATGAAGAAGTCTCGAAAACAACCAATGGTGCAAAATGATGAAGAGGCAGCGACTATCATGAAGAGACCAATGGAGGAAGGATCACCTTCCGACTCCAAAGGTGATGAGGTAAACATTCATAACTTGCCTTTTCCAAATTCTTAATTGGTTAGCAAAAAAATTGTTGACAAGAAAGACAGTGATGAATTGTTTAAAATGTTTAGCAAACATGAGGTGAATGTGTCATTGCTTGAATTGATTAAAAAGATGCCTAACTGTACTAAATTCTTGAAAGAACTGTGTACAAATAAGAGAAAGTATAGGCAAAGTGAGAGAATCCAATTGAGGTTGAGTATTAGTGCCTTATTTAAGTCACAGTTGCCTATTAAATGCAAAGACCTGGGTTCTTACACTATCCCCTGTACCATAGGTAGAACTACTGTTTCTCATGCCCTACTTGACTTAGGTGCAGCAATTAATGTCATGCCGACTTCTGTTTATAAGACCTTGGGTATTGAAGCTTTGAAAGACACTAGTGTAGTGCTTGGTGTAGCTGATAGGACAATGAGATATCCTAAAGGCATTCTAGAGGATATCCTTGTGCAAGTCAAAGGTCTTGCTTTCCCAGCTGACTTTTATGTCCTGGATATAACTAATGAGCTTCCTTCTGAGAGTACCTTAATTCTAAGTAGGCCATTCCTTTTAACTGTTGAGACCATAATTAACATGAAGAAGGGCCTTATCACTATGGGAATTGGGGATCAAGAAGTGCAATTTAATCTTTCGAAAGTTATGAGCCATGAAGATTGTTCTTACTTGGGTATTAGTTTGATTAAATGTCATGATAATGATGTGAAAGATTTGCATGAGACTGATGTGCATGAGCCCGACTGGTATATTATGGGTGAGAATCATCAAGTATCTACAGCTCCACAAGAAAACTATTCCTATACATAATATGAATGAATAAGCTACTAACAAAGTTTCGGTGTAAACAGCAGATAGAAGGCATCCAATATACAATTTAAAAGAAAGAAGCAGGAAAATTTTAAGAATATACAGCTTAGTTGTGACCAAATAGTAACTGTAAATACAAATTTAAGAAGCCAGGGACCTTGAAGAAGCAAAATATTAAAATGGTTTAAGATAGGGACCTTATCTTATTCAGCATTATGAGGAGAACAAGTCCAAAGAGGCCAGTAGATCCCACGATTAAATAAAACACTAAGTTAGCATGTATACTAGTCTTCAGTCGTTCTGTCACAGTGAAATCTCCGACATCTTCAAAACCCTGAATAAGGGGCACCACAGCCCTGCTTAGAGATAAAATAATTAAAATGACATGAGAAATCAAGTGGATATAACCTACATAGGACAGAAATGGAAAATGTAGCAAGTGCCAATTTCTTCAAGGATGGTGATCTTAACCAAGCACGATGTCAGTTTTCATAGCACATTACTTACAAACTAGGACAAAATAAGGAGATGATGCATGCACAGGAAGATAACGATTTCTAAATGCCAAATCATGTACCATTGATGAATAAACACGACTCTATCACATAACAAAGTTGATGCATTTCTGCATTCGGGCAGTGACTCAAAAACTATATGTAGATATGTATGAATATCCTTAACATGAGAAGCAAGGGGCCATTGACCGCTATATATTCTCAAGAATATAAGAACAAAATAAACAAGATCCCAATGACTAGGACAAGTTAACCAGATGGAGCATTAAACATTTCCAGCTCAAGAAATGAGAAGAACAAGTAAAAACACCGATTCCCATTTCCGATAAGAAATGTTGAGCCATATTGTATGCAAATAATCAGGAATTAGCGTCCAAATATCAGCAGGGACGAGCATGATACTGGAGAGAGAACAGACCCAGGCGTAGCCGACGGTCAAGAGTATATAGCGAGGAACTTCCGGTCTGGCGAAGTACTTAATGGTCAAAATCACCATGCCTAGGGTTAGAGGCAGCGAGATCAACTAAAACACCCACATGACTCCTCTCCCAATCTCTACAATTTCTTCTTCCTTCTAGTTGTACTATTCTCTTTTACAGTGTACAGTATATATTATTTACAATATATCTTTTAAATTAAATTCATAATAAATATGTAATAAAAATAAATAATAATTATTGATCTTTAAAAAGAAATTAGATGATAAGAGTTTTAAGTTTTAGTTTAATTTAACTAAAATTTGAACTTAATTAAATTGAATTTGATAATTAACTGAAATTCGATTAAAAAATTTTAATTCAAACATTTTATAATAAAAATAAAATTATATTAATATACTATTATTTAAAATTATATTAAAATAATATTATTTTATTAAGCTCAAAGTCAACAAAATCATTAAATCATAACTGTTCGACTTATTGTATTGAATGATTGAAATTTATTCCGGCACAAGTGGTACAAGAGAATGGAACAACAGATTTGCTCTCGTCAGAATGAACCAAGTATGTTTTTATACGAAAAGCTTCATGTATTTGGATAATCTATAACATCAAAAGTAATCAATGTGTTGCAATAAGGCACTTAATAAGTTAAGAGCCGAATGGTCCATTTCTGTTTCCTATTACATTTTTTATTTTTTATTTTTTATTTTCTATTTTTGACTTCAATTTTTAAATAAAAATAAAAACTATAATTATATTTTTATTATTGGAGATAATTACATATTAGATAAAACTTAAAGATAAATTAATTTTAATTAATTATTTTAATTTCAATTTTAATTTTAATTTCTTATATAATATTTACTAATAAATTATTTATCAAAATATTTTAGTTTTAATAAATATTTTAAATTTAATTATTTAACCAAATTTTATTTTAAATTTATATATTTTGAAGATATTTTAAATTTAATTAAATTATGCATACTTTTTATTAATAATCAATTTAAATTAATTAATTATATAATATTGAATTAAATTATTCTTATTTTTTATTAACAATTAATATATCAAATAATGAAATAATATATATTTAGTTGATACTAAATTAGATTATAAGAAATAAATAAATAAATAATAAAAATCACTTTTTAGAGTTTTCATCAATTTTGAAAATTAGAAAAAATGAAAATAAAAATAAAAACGTAAATATATTTTTAATTAAATTTAAGAACAAAAACAAAAAGAAACAAGCCTAATATCTCCGAATAATCACTTTTCCTTTACATGCAACTAAGCAAGTAAATGAGTGCGGTCGTTGGACCACAAAGGTCCACGCATAGCTTCGGTCCAGTCCACTTCAGCTCATTATATATAAAATTAATTAGAATAATTTGAGTAAAGTGTAAACTTTTTTTAATTTTAAATTTTATGTCAGAATTTAGCCGATCCAATTCAATTTAAAAATTAAAAATTATATATAAAATGATGTCATTTTACATAAAATAATATCATTTTTAATTTTTTAAAAATTAAAAATTTTGATTAAAGAATCAACTAAACTTTATATCCAACTTGGCCCGACTCAATTCCTTGTCGTCATCATTGACATTGAGGAGAGCACACCACTACTAGTGTTTTTGAAAATCTGAAGCTTCACTTGCCCTTTTTCATCATGAGACGCCACTCTTTTGTTCTCTATAGCTTTCAATCACTGCTTATCCCCTCTTTTGACTCTTTTTGTTGGGTATCTGCTTTAGAAGACTTGTCACGCACACACACGCACTAATCTAGCTTTTTGCACTTCATCCCAACCTCTTTTTATTGGAACATTGAAAATGATTATGCCTGTAGCCTTCTTTTCCAAAGCCAAGTAATCAATTTCCTCGCCATGTTCTTTTTGGTTTCCTTATCACACCACACGTGCCTATTCCTTATTGATAAAACACGAAATGGTTGAACCTAATCAAGACCATTCCAAAGTTGGTATTCGGTCTAACAGAATGATTACCAAGTTAATGAAGAAATGCCTACTTGAGACTTCTTTTGTGGTTGAATAAGAAAAAAGGGACTCCACTTAATAAAGATCTTGTTTCTTGCTGACTTAAATTTGAACACTTGGTTATTGCTATACTTTTCATCCCGTATAGGTAAAGGCAAGAATTTATCTTTTATTTGGATTAAAGACCGCGCCTTTTAGTTCCTTGGCAGCCATTCTCAATTTCTCCATACCTTTTGGTAACTTTAAAAAAGTCAAAGTTGCTTATCTTAAATAAAAATTAACTTTTACAATAAATAATTTTTAAAAGATAACTCTTCTTTTAGATTTTTAAAAAAATAAAAGACAACAATATGCATAAACTAATTAAGCATTACAAATATAATAATTCAATTATTTCGGAAACTAAATTCAAATAACAATTTGTTTTAATTGTCTTAAATTATTAAAGTAGCTCAATTTAAATATGTTTAGGATGAGTTTTAAAAATGTGATGGATAATTTTATTAAGAATATTAAATTAATCAACTTATAATATTTATGTTTCGTGTTTTATTAATATAAATAAATATTTTTCAATAATTTTTCAAATGTTTTAAATAAGTTAAAACTAAAAAAAATTCCATATCTTTTACCCTAATGGTTACTTATAAAAATTATCTCAAGGATGATAAAAAGATCTTGATCATGACCAATGAATTACCGATTTCACTTGGTATGCTAGAAATGCTCGACTTATTAATTTATCCGATAAACTAATAAGAGCTCATGTAACTCACGTTCGAACACTATCCATCAGCCAACACTCTCCACTATTAGTGTTTGATAATGACATCGTAAACAAAATTAAACTATCTAGTTAGTTTTTCAATAAAAACAATAACAATATTTAGTAAAAAATTCGTTGAAATATAAGATTTAAAGAGATTTAATAGTATATAGTTCTACCCTTTTTTAAAGGTCTTTGAAGTTTTCATATTATCTTCTTTAAATAAAAACTCTTTTTATAGGCGACTCCATATTTAATACAAATATTTAAGCATACATTACTAGTAATGTATAAGGGTAAGAACTTGACCCAAGGTTATATCGGGCTTGAATTTGACTTAAAATTTAAGATAAAAAATGTTTTAATCTAACTAAAAGTTAAATCAATTTGGATTTAACATGTTAATTTTATGCCGAATTGGGTAGGAGTCTAGGTTTCAATGTGATTCTTGGATGTTGTGACTTTCTCCAATGAAATCATTGAAATATTTGATTTTTTTCTTAAGAATTATTCAATTTTTATTTTTCCGATCATCTTAAAAATGTGGTTTGAGATATATCACATACGTTTGAAGTGTATTCAATAATACCACACCTCGATAAGTAAGGGTGACTTAATAGGTTTCAACTTGTTATTTAAGATTTTTTTTATAGGAGATCTTAAGTTTGAGTCCCTATAAAGGAGAGAAGAGAGGAATTTTCTTATTTTTGAGTCCCTATAAAGGAGAGAAGAGAGGAATTTTCTTATTAGGAAATTTGGAGGCTGATGAAAACCTGATGCTGAGCAGGGCTAGTGATTAATCATCAGCTGAACAATTAGTATACGACAACTCTATGTGTGCAGAAGTGGAGAGGCCAAGACCGTTTTTAATATTTTATAGGTCCTGGGCAAATTAAAAAAGGTTCATATTTTTACTTATTTTTGGGCTCTCATTTAGAATAAAAATAAACAAAATATAGGTCAATTTTGTTATTCTTGAAGTCAAGAGTAGGCTCTATTTTATTTCATTTTATTTTTTATAAAGATAAAAATAGATTATATTTTATTATTTATAAGGATGGTCTTTGGGCAGGTGTCCACCCTATCTTTGCTCAGGATCGACCCTGATACAAGTTATATAAGAACCGGAAAGATCTTGGAATTCCATATTTATCTCCTTTAAGACTCTTAAATAGGGCATCAGATCCTCTGGTCCCTTTTTTCTATACCTATTATATGTTATTATATCTAAACCATTCATTTTTATGAGTTCTACATAAATAAATGGGTCAAATGTAATGACACATAATAGGTAAAAAAAAAGACCAGAGAATCTAATGCCCTTAAGTAGGGGTCTTAGAAGCTTAAGATAAAAAAGTTGGAATAACTGATGTATATACCACGCCTCATCTCGTGATTTAAATACAAAAAGGCTGACGTGAAGCATCATAACTTGTCCGAATGAATTTGTGATGTCAGATCCACTATATCTGCCGGAATGTCATATTCTTTTAAGAAACCAGAAAAGCTGAAATTGGTATGTATAATAATAATGTACTGGGGATGTGAAGACAATGAACCCTTTCTTTCCCCTCAAGCGTGGGATTTTCCTGAAAAAATAAGGTTGTCAACAAATAATCGACGATGGCGCTGCAACGAGACAGCTGTTTCTGTGTGGAGAAACAAGTTGCATGGGCACGTTCTTAAGGTCTGAACAACCGAAACATGACAAATACATTAAGACACGAAACTTGCTCTAAATGTTTTCTTTCTTTTTTTTTAATATCAACTAATTTGGCATTTTGTACGTAACTTATTATGAAATAATATCTTTTTTTGCATGAGAATGCTTCATAGGAATATAATTTTCTTTCGGTATCCTAAACCTGAAACCGTTGTCTTAATTTGTGATCTGACGTTAGAAGCACGGGTTTTATTATTTAGCACGCCTCAGGTTTTGATTCTAAACAATAATAATTAAAAATTCAATATATTTATATAGTTTAATTATAAATTTTTTTAATTAGTTATTTTTATTTAATTTTTAAATTTTTTGGAATATTTTTTTATAAATAAAAAATATTTTTGAAGCAAATTTGCAAAATTTTTAATTTAATCTTTAACTAATTTTATAATTATAGGGATGACAATAAATCAAGTCGCACTCAAACCCATTAGACCCGAAGCCCTTGATTGTACATGAGGTAGTAGATTCGAGTCCAATCCTTATAAAGCCTTAGGCAACCCAAACCTAAACCCGAATAGTCCAAAAATTTTAAAATATTAAAATACAAAATGACGTTGTTTTGCTTCTAAAAATTTGACCTGGATAGCTCGAGTATGAACTCAACCCAAGATCCAATTTTTTTAAATTTTCTGGCCAAACCCTAGCTGGTAGGGTTTGGACTCATTTACTATCTCTAAATGATGGTTTTTAAAATCTTAAAATTTTCATATTGCTGTTATAATTTTGGTTCGGTTTTTAAAATATTGCTGAAGCATTCCCTTCCGATTTTCTTTTTAATTTTTGTAAAGCAGAAACTTTAGATAACCATGACATGAGTTGAGAATATTAATGGATAAGAAAATGGTATAGAACTCATTCCTTGTTAGTTTTGGTGATTAAAAGTGAAAGAAGCTTTATCTCTTAAGAGAGTATTAGACAATTTTTTAATTTAATTAGAAAAACCCCTTTTCACCTATTTTTAATATCAAGCTTGAATGCAAGGACAAATCTACATTAAGGGCCCTCACTGCTTCTAAAAAATTATAAATAAAAAATTATTATTTTAAACTTTGATTTTATAAAAAAATAAAATTTTGCCCTTATTAAAATTTTTTAATAGATCTATCCTTGCATGAATGTATCACTTTGATTGTATTAACATTTAGATTGGGTCGTTTATAATTTTTTATAGGCGTCGGACAAAGTAAAAAAAGATCTTACTTTATTTTTTATAAATATTAAGAGTGAACTTTTATAAAGAAAAAATGAGGCAAAATAGGAACAGTAGACCCTAGGCTAATGTCTTTCTTTCATATTTTGACCATTTTTATAGAGAAAATAAAATATAAAATAAAAATTATATAATTTGTTATCAATTAAAGATAAAATTTAATGATTTATTAATCAAATAAAGTCATAAAATTTACTCAAAATATATAATTATGGTTAAGAACTTATTGCATGAGAATCTTAACGAGCATCAAGTCTAATAATTGAGCTTATTAAATGGCGATCATTACACAAACCCTTCAATACATAAATGCAAAACAGATTGTTCGGTGAAGACATTATGGATTGGTCCAAGAAGCAAGCAAGTCCCCAAGTACGTGGCCAGCTCGTGATGGAACCCGTAATGGAGGTTTCGTGCAAAGCAGTGGATAACGTGAATGTGAATGCAAATTTTTCTGCTTTTGCCACAGATATGGGCGAGGAAGCAAATGTAAGAAAAGACATTCCTCTGAGGTCTTAGCAGCAGAGCAGTTACAAACCATAACCGTCCCACCCCCACAAGGGGAATTTTGTTTTCCTCAGTCGACGTTAACTGCTCTCCAACTGTCAACCACACTCTCGCCCTCCTCTCCGTCTCTCTGTCGTGACAGTCTTTGTTTCAACCAACAATAGTTGGAATGTTCTCTCATGCCAGCGATAAATAATATTTGTGATCCATCGTTTAAGCTATTTTGTTAATTAGAAAATAGATAAAGGATGATTTTGTCTGTCTCAACTAGTTAGAGTTAACAGAATTTCGGATCAAACCCAAATTGTTAAAAAGTTTCAAAATTTAGGTTAAGTTTAAGATTAGCTATTTGGCTCAATCAGAATATAAATTCAAAATTTTACATAAAATGACATTTCGGATAAATTATATTATTTTTAAAATTTTAAAATTTAGAAAAAATTTAATTAAACTCAACCGAAGTTTATATTATCCAAGTTTGATTAGGCTTAGGGTTGTAACCTTAGACCCAATCAAGATTTATGTCATCCTTAAAAATAGAGTTCAAAACCCTTAATCATTATTATCACACTTAGTCCGAAATTTCGCAATAAAGTGAGATTTGATAGTACGCAACTTTATCCCTACATAATCGAGAGGCTGATTCCGATAGACCCAATTGTAAATGTGATAATAAAAGAGTGATACATTAAAACCCTTAATATTTTATTCAATTCCATTTATAGTAAATTTTGTATAATTACAAAGAAAATATTTTTAAATTCTTTAATTATACATAAATAATGTGTAAATTACGTGTAGAAAGTGAGGAATAAATAAAAAAATTATGTGAAAACAAAATTTGAAATATATTATTTTTATATTATTTGATAACCTCTTTTTAAAAAGATTTTATTTATTATAATAGGAAAACTATAGTCATTGTTTTTGAGATTTGTTCTGTTTTTTTAAGTATATATATATAATTAATTAAGTATATGTAAGTAAATTATTCTGTATAATAAAATGATGAATTTGATTTAAATAACTAATAACAAATTTTAACTAAGAGCATCTAATATCACTCAATTAAAAATAGATTATTACAAGTAGTTTTAAAAAATTTTATTTTTAACTAAATTAAATATTATATTAACTATTAATTGAGTTATTTTTTAAAATTATAATATAACTAAATATTGTGTTTGTAAGTGAACTTTTGTATTATTTTACTTTCTAAAAATGTTTTTTTATTTATTAATTTCACAAGATATTAGATGAAGCATGTTAATAAAAATATTTATCAAAATTAATAAAACCAAGGTTTATAATTTTTACTTTTAAAAATCTAATTAAATTTGGAAGAGCTCCTTTTTCAATCATAATTACTTTATTCAATATATTATATATCATACTTAACCTACCAACAGGATCGACATCGAAGTCAATGGTCCCGTTAAAATGTGTGGAGATAAGTGGGACCAGACCAACCATCAGTGCCCTGCATCGGATCAAATCTGTCCCCATCCAACGGTCCACAGCCAACCAACCGCATCTTAAAAACACACAAGCTTACCTCCTCCCATAGAAAAAAAAAAAAAAAAAGAATCGGAGTCGGTCACCTCACCCATCTTAGTATTTTACAATACCGGAATCACTTTACATGTCGTTCATTCGCAGGCACACGCACTCGCACTGCACGCCCACACTCAGTCACAACGCGTGTCATCAACCCTCCTAATACTGGAACTCTGTGTCTCTGCCCCCCGGTAACGCCGCCACTGTAATTCCGTGAACTCACTGAAATTAATAATTGTATTACTGTTCTCGAAATTCCCACAATTATCATTAACTTTTAGATATTAAAAAAGCACAGCGTATATATAAACACCACGTTGATTCCGTTAATCTTCTGTTAGCTCCCATTTGCTTCCTCTATTTCTCCGATGACAACCCCCGACGAGACCACTGCTTTCCTCGGTAACTAGTCGAGTGATGGCAGCTGACATCGATGTCGTGTCGCAGACTTTCCGTGCTCTGGTGGAGAGCGCGGACCGTAAGTTCACTCGAGTGCGAGACCTTCCGCAGTACGGACGCTCGCAAAACCACTACCTGCAGAAGGTGTTCAAGGCGTACATGAGGCTGTGGAAGTACCAGCAAGAGAACCGGTCGAAGCTGGTTGCTTCCGGTCTGAACCGGTGGGAGATAGGGGAGATCGCGAGCCGGATCGGGCAGCTCTACTTTAATCAGTACATGAGGACGAGCGAGGCCAGGTTCTTGGTGGAGGCGTACGTGTTCTACGAGGCGATTTTGCACAGGAAGTACTTTGAAGGAGCCAAAGCCAAGGATCTAGGTGTGAGATTTAAGGAGTTGAGGTTTTACGCTCGCTTTTTGCTG
Organism: Erythroxylum reticulatum; assembly: GCA_025504915.1. Taxonomy (NCBI): domain Eukaryota; kingdom Viridiplantae; phylum Streptophyta; class Magnoliopsida; order Malpighiales; family Erythroxylaceae; genus Erythroxylum; species Erythroxylum reticulatum. The sequence continues at coordinate 2,430,106 of JANSVA010000218.1, read as the reverse complement.
GTTTCGCTGATTTTGAACCGGACCGACATGGTTCGAGCGCTTGCTGAGAGGTTTGGAGCTCTCGTTGATGATAGCAAGGCAAATTTCCGAGTGAGTTGTTCTTTCTTTGGTTTAATTGTTTATTCGTTTATATGGCGGAGAATGTGTGTTCCATCTTTTGCGGTTCTGGCTGCAATTTGTTTGTATCTTTCTTCTTGTTTTGTTGGTATATAGAGTTCGTGTTTCAGTCTTCTTTCTCTTTTTCTGTTGTTGTTCTAATTAATTTAGCGTTGAAATATTAACTGAGAGAGTACTAAAGCCAGCACGGTCATTGAGTTGAGTACTCTGTTAATCTTTTTTGGAGCTCGAATTCTTTTGTGATCTCTCGCAACTTGAAATGGGAGAGTTTATGGAATTGGTAATGGTTTATGAACTTTTGAAATTTGTTTTTGTTTTTTTCTTTTTGTGTTTCGCTTAATTAGAAGTCAGTTTGTCGTTTGCTTGTGATTGGAGCTAAAATTAGCTTCAGAGCTGAACTTCTTAGAACTGAGTGAATAATTTATTAAATTTGTCAGTTTTCTAGCTGGTTTTTCCTTTTGGGACTGTCTTTAGGCTCGTTGTTTGGAGTACATGTATAGTGAACAGATTTTCTCCTTTTGGTCATTTTAATCTGAGGAGAACGTTTATTACTTTTTGTTTCCAAGACTTGCGTTGGTTAGCTATAGAATTCTTCTGTATCTAATCTTTTGCGAGCTTTTACTGGCTCAGCTGTTTTTGGTTCTCTGATAAAGAAGATATCACTGTTTGTGCGTCTGTTTAGAGCCATTAAATAGGTATTACAAATCCTTTTTAGGTAAAGTTGTAGAGATTTACACTTTTTTATCTTAAAACTATGGGCGTGGAATCATGCTTCTTTTGAGAATGTTGACGGTGGAAGGTTCAATTTGTTGGAGACTCTTGAGAACTTATTAGTTAAAGGGTTTTCCTAACCTAATTCTCTCATAATAACTCTTAAATTTACATTTCTCACATGAAAATGACCATTGGTTTTCCTTCTGCTGCATGCTGGATTTGATGTTTGTCTAGTAAGTAAGTTACGTTAGAAAAATGTCAATTCTGTTATGAGTTTAGTGTGGTATAGAACTTCTGGTGGTACTTGCATGACCAGGGTGTTCATGTTATTTCCTGTCAGGAGATGAACTTTAAAGAATGGAAGCTGGTGGTGCAAGAAATAGTCCGTTTTATGGAAGTTGATTCTGCTTTTAAATATGCCAGGCCATTTCGTTATTTTGCCTTGTATGATTCTCATCCAGCTTCTCGTCCTTATGTGGCTCGCTTCCATGCAAAGAAAGTTCTAAAATTTCAAGATGCTGTGTTGACAAGCTATCACAGAAATGAAGTAAGTAGTTAATGGCTTACTTTTGTTTGTTTGATTGATTGACTTATAATCTCTTGAAATTATCATGCTTATAGAAATATGCATTTTCACCCATTTTTCTTTACAGGTGAAATTTGCAGAACTTACGTTGGACAGTCATAGAATGCTGCAATGTCTGGAATGGGAGCCAAGTGGATCCTTTTATCAGAAGCATACAGTAGAGTCAAACTTCTCAAATAATCTGGTTGATCCAAAACAGAATGGCACAATAGGAGATCATTCTGGAGCTTCTGGATTAATAGATTTAAATCTGGCTGCAGCTTTGACCGATCCGAGTTTACCTCCAAATCCTAGGAAAGCCATTCTTTATCGGCCTTCTGTTTCCCACTTGCTAGCGGTTAGTTTTAATATTTTATGAGGTTGATTTTTGTTTATAGCATGGTTTCTGTAGAGGGGAGGTTGGTTTCTATGGTGAATTTTCTGTTTGAATGATGGGAATGCTTGATAAATAAGCCACATATATAATATGTCATCCTGTAAAGTCGTTTTCACATACAAGTAGTACCGTCATCTAATTTAGTAAATCCTCAGGACAAGTTAATACAATTTGCTCATATACATGATAGAGTTACGTTCTTCTCCTTTAAAGTGGGTGATACTACCCACAACTAAAGGTATCCCACAACCTTGTTAGTGATGTTGCACTAAACCTTTGAATAAGTACTGGTTATATACAGCTTCCTGATAATGTAGCATCTGTTGACCTAACTCTTGAACATTGAAGCCCTTGTTATGAACTTTTGGTGTCCTGTTCCTGATTAAATGGTGTAATACAATAGGCTGAATTTTGATTAAATGTCGGCAGGTTCTGGCAACAATTTCAGATGAGCTACCTCCAGAGAGCGTCATGTTAATTTATATATCAGCTTCAGGTTGTTTTAGCCTCCCCTTTGGCTGGTGTCTTAAACCAATTAGTTTGTTTTTTGGATCTAACATTAGTGTTCTATTCAATTCAGGGAAGGGTGGATTAAGTCATGTTTCTAAATTGGAAAGCTCTGGAGGATCAAAGAAGTCTTCAAGAAACAATGCTATATCTGGTACATTAAGTGAAAAGAATGGCTTTGCTTTCGAAACCCATATGAATGGCAGGAGAGAATCAAGTGAATATTATGACAACTATTTGTGGTTAGGTCCTAAGGGAAATGGTGGTACGTGGCTATGCCTTTTTTATGCTTTGTTATTACTCACTCCAAACTTTGATGGGTGGTTAAAAGCTTACGAGAGTTTGTAGATCATCTTTTGTTGCTCCCATACTATTGCTATTAATTGAATGGTCTCCTTTCCAATTTTCAGGTCCAAACGCACTCTACCCTGGGGATATAATTCCATTTACTCGAAGACCACTTTTCTTGATTATTGATAGTGACAGCAGCCATGCATTCAAGGCAGGTTTGTCATAACTTATGCATAACTCAATTCATAGTCATGCATCATATTGCGTATTATAGTTCTAGGCTAGTGCTTTGTGCATAAGGTTTTCTTTCGTGAAATTTCGTGAAATTTTCAAAAATTTTATTATCAGTTCTAATAAGTTTGATTATCCTTGTGGTCGTGGATTCTTCATCAGCATGGTTCCTCAATATGATGAAACAGTAATTTACTCATAAGTAAAAATTCTGCGTGATTTCAGGCATTACATGGTGCAGAAAGAGGAGAGACAGCTGCCTTACTACTCTCACCGGTTAGACCAGTGTTCAAAGCTCTAACTAACATTGGTACAACGCATTATGGAAGTCAGTTTACCTTTTTCTTAACTGCTCCTCTACAAGCATTCTGTCAAATGGTTGGCCTCACATTTCCTGATGATGAAACAGTAAGTTGATTGCATGGCATTTTGGGTTTTACAAGTGTCCACATCTGTTTGCCTTTCTAATTACTGAAGAATCCTTGTTTTAGGATCTGTATAAAAATGCCGAAGATATTCTATCCACTGCCTTTTCTGAATGGGAGGTGATACTTTCTACATCCAAAAACCTAGACCTGGTTTGGGGGCAAGTTCTATCTGATCCATTTCTTAGACGGCTTATTTTAAGGTACAACTCTTCCTAACTAATTGACGCAGTTCTCATTTAACTGTGTCTAGCATCAGATGTAGATCCATCGATCTCATTCTTACAATGTTCAACAGACAGGATTATGATGATGAAAGCGCTAACTTCTAAATTTTATCTTTCTTCTTCATTTTCTGGCCCTTTTGAGCTAGGATGGCAATGTGCTGGCCCATGGGCTGGTCTCGTTAATTTTTTTAAAATAATTTTTAAAATTAAAAGTGTAGAATCATATTTTTATTTAAATTTAGGTCTGAGTTGTTCAGGTCCTGGTCTACCCGATACTTATCTCTTCTAAACAAAATAATGTTGTTTGTATAGAAAAATTGAGTTTTGGACCGGTTTAGACCTGATTTGACCCATGAGTTATCCATTGTCATCTTTAATTTGGGCATGACGAAAATCATTTTTGTACATTTGAATCACATTAGGATTTTTCCATCTGTCATCTTATGTTTCATATGATCTTTTATCCAGATTCATATTCTGCCAATGTGCACTATCCATGTTCAACCTTTCAAAGGACGACGAGCGGTGTCTACCTGTTTGCCTACCCCATCTTCCAAGTTCCGTCTCCCCAAGCTCTGAAGTTGTGCAATCTGCTGTCCTCAGGCTTGCAAATCTCCTGAAAGTTGCAACACATTTTCACTTTGATCTCAAGTAATTCGTACCACAAGTCTCTGCAAAAGCTTTAGATAAAATTGCTGGTTTCCGGGCTCGAATCAACGGAGTAACTCGCTTTTGAAACCAAAAGAGTTATAGCAGTATTCATAGAATTGTAGTTTTAGGGGATCAACCTGCTAAACACACACGCATCCACAACAACTCTAATTGTGACCATTGGAATCATACAGTGGCTTCCTAGTCTGATTTGGTGGATAATGACTTGCATATTAGCTGCTTAGTTGTCGGGTGTTTATTGGTGTATAATGTCATTGGTGTTGATTTTTTCTTTTTCATAATTTGGTTACAAAAATAGGTAGTCGAATTCGAATGGGATTTTTTTTTTCTCTTTCCTTCTGCGTCTTATAGTAGCAATTGTTACATATTGTGATGGAGAGACAGCTGAAAAAGAATGTAATTTACTAAGAGAATGTAATTTACTAAGGTACTATGTTCTCGCGTGCGTTCATTTTGCTACAATTTGAGTCCTCTTGAATACCTTTTACCCCTATTCTTCTTTTACGTGTAATTCATCTCTTATGCATAGTGATAGTAGAGTGTAGAAATTTTATTAAACTTGGCTTGATGAAGAGAATTCTAAAATTTTTTCAGTCTGGTTCCTCAAAATTAATTAATAAAGTATATAAATTAAGATTCTGAATTTGAGAAGTTCAACTAAATTCTACTTAAACTGATTGACCGGACTTGATTAGATTTTGGAAATTTTCAAAAACTTGGAAAGTTCTATATTAATGACCAAAAAAATCATAATTTTAATTAAATGTTAAAAATAATTTTAAATATTAAGGATATTTAAATTTAAATTATTACAAATTAATTAAATATTTAAAATTCTTATTAATGCATTTAATAAAAATTTTAGAATTTAATTAAAAATTGAAGAATTTAAATAACAGATAATAATAATTGATGGTTTCATTCCGCATCTTAAAAATATACCAAAAGTTAAGCAGATAAAATAAACAGTTTAAGGTTAAAAATTTTTAATTCGTTATAAAATTGATTAAAGATTAAATAAAATTAAATGATTTGAAATTTAATTAAAAGAGATTAATTGAATAATTTAAAGTTTAATTAAAATAATTATTGAAAAAAATTAATAGATTTGTTTTAGTTTATAAAAATTTATTAATTTATAAAATTACAAATTTATTAGTAATTTGATTGATTTTTAATAAAAAATTATTAAAATAAATTTAACTGAAAAATTAAAAATTAACTAATTTAAAGTTTTTATAATAATATCAAACGATTGAGTTTTTTAAATAATAAGATTCCGAAATCCGAAGCCCATCCGTGTTACTTCAAACTAATAAAACCGCAACTCTTACCAAATCTGGATGGACCTTCTCAAACGACATTAGCTTAACGACAATCACTTAAAACCAAAGAGAACTCAGATGATGAATCGACCAATCAGATTCCAAGATTAATCCTTCACGATCCGCAACTACCCTAAAACATATGATCTCAACCCTTCATTCAGCCTGAGAAAACACAACTTCACATTGCCTTTACCGTCCGATCATCAACTGTAAAAGCACACGGATAGTAAATCCTATCCGTTGGATTGCCAAATCAGTTTCTTTAAATACCGCGTGACAGCTACCTGTTTCAAAGTTTATGCGGAGAGAGCAAACTCGAGAGAGGGAGATAGATTTCTGAAGGTATTTAGAGGTATGTTTTACGTTTATCTGTCTTCTATTTGGATTTTACGTAGTTGTTTAATTAGCAAAAATATGAGTATGAGTAGGGCTTTTTTTGTGTTTGATTTGATATTTTTCGAAGTTGATGAGATTTTGGGTGGTTTCTGGATGTTTGATATGGTTTGATTAGAAGCTGTTCTTGTAATATACTATATGATTTGATCTCTTATCTGAATGTTAGCAACTTAAACTTGGCGTTCTGGGCTTCTGAGTTTATGAGTCCTTTTTTGAATTTGGGCGCCTGGGGTTTATAAATTGTCGGATCGTTGTGAAATTCTAGGGTTTGTAATTTTGAAATGATTGATAGGTTTAGATTGGTACTAGTGATGATAGTCTTAATTAGTGTTCTGCGAGGTCGATTTTGTCATGACTTAGTACATCTGGCGGTGGGTTCTCTGCCGTTGTCCGTTAAAAGTTCAGACATGGCTGTTCGATGTGAAACATGACGTTAGAGATGAATTTTCACTGTTTAATTTGTGTCCGATTTTTAGTTGGACTGTTTAAAATTTGTTGTTGTTATAGGTTAAAAGGTTGAATCTTTTTGTTTATGGTTTCTTTTGTGTCAGATGGCCCGTACCAAGCAGACTGCTCGTAAGTCTACTGGAGGAAAGGCTCCAAGGAAGCAGCTCGCTACCAAGGTTAATTGAAATTTCCATGTTAAATTCTCCTCTGTATTGAGTTGTGTTGTTTGGCTTGATTGTTAGTTGCTGATCAAGTGGTTTTATTATTTCCAGGCTGCCCGTAAGTCTGCTCCGACCACTGGTGGGGTTAAGAAGCCTCATCGTTACCGCCCTGGAACTGTTGCCCTTCGGTGAGCTAAAGCTTTGTGGACTTCTTTTATGCCAAGTCCTTTGTTTCTGTGATAAAACAGTTGCTTACTTGTTTTTTCCCACGTGTTCTGATGTTGTGCAGTGAAATTCGTAAGTATCAGAAAAGTACTGAACTTTTGATCAGGAAGCTTCCTTTCCAGAGGCTTGTCCGTGAAATTGCGCAGGATTTCAAGGTAATAATCGCTTTTTCATGTGCCTGCTGAAACATTTTTATGCATTGGTGATCATGATTTGTGTTTTCAAGGACGTTTACTACAGACTCACATGGGGTTTTTTTTGTGCAGACCGATCTGCGTTTTCAAAGTCACGCAGTGCTTGCACTCCAGGAGGCTGCAGAGGCATATCTGGTGGGTCTCTTTGAGGACACCAATCTCTGCGCTATTCATGCCAAGCGTGTCACAATCATGCCAAAGGATATCCAGTTGGCTAGGCGTATCAGGGGCGAGCGGGCTTAAGCTTGTTTGATGTGTGAAATGTTTTTTTGGGCATATTCTGTTATTTTGTCCAGTGAAGCTGTCTAGATAGATAAATAGGATGCTTCTGAGAAGGTAGGTAGGATGTGTGGATTGTTCCATTGCTCTCAATGGGTCTAGAACTGATTGAATATATTTTTTTCAAAATGTTTTCGTGAAATCTGCTGCCACCCTCAAGTGGTGGTGTCTGCTGAACACAGCTATTATTTGATCTAATCTAGTTTAACGTATGTTGGAACTTCATGTTTGCATCTTCTTCAAGGTCTCTGATCTGGTCTCTCCCTTACCTGGTAAAGAGCGTTATCTGCATGATTTGTGACAAATGATTAGCTTAAATGAATCACCAATGCTCAAGTAGATGCACCCGCCCGTGAGCAGTGTATTACTTTTATTGGTGCAGGGGATGAATTTTATTGGTTTTTAAGATTGATGAAAATGTATTCTTTCGTTTTATAGATGTGGATTTGGTTCTGCATCCGATATTTGTTGAGAAATTCATTTGACGTGCGAAGATCTGTTTTTATATTGACTTAAGAGCCTACGATTTTTTCCTCTGATTCGTGAGGATCATTAGAACGTGAAAACTTGACGAGGGATGGACAAAACAAGAAACGTAAACCATATGCGGTACACATAACTTGAACAGCAGATTCACGAGAAAGAAACATTATGGTGATATTCTGGAGAGTTTTATATTATATTATATTTTAGTCAGAAAAAATAAAAAATTAATTATTTTTAAGAAGATTTGAGAGTAAGATATAAAATAAAAAATAATATAATATAATATTATATTATAAAAGTTTTTGTTTAAATAATATTTCATTGTATTATATTATAAATTTTTATTTTTTTAATAATATATTTATTTACATTTATATTTTATTTTGAATCATTTTATTATATTCTATTATATTAAAAAAATTTCTTTCCAACCATTCTTTCCGAAATGTATCCATGACTTGCAGGACAACGTGTCTCAAGTACCTGGTCGTGATTTTTCTGTTGTACCTATTGCTGTTATGACTACCTCTTCTGCGGTACAAGTACCTGGTCGTGATTTTTCTGTTGTAGCTATTGCCGTTATGACTACCTCTTCTGCGGTCCAAGTACCTGGTCGTGATTTTTCGGTTGTAGCTGTTGCTGTTATTGCTTCCTCTTCTGTGGTAAAGCTTGCTATCTTTTTCATTGGAACATCACAGTCTAGAGACCATGACGATTCACCCATCGTCTCTGAAAAATTAGGGTACTTCTGATGGGTTGGAGCATCATATTTTTGTTAAGTTGTTCAATATTGGAGCACTTAATCGGATTTACATATTTATGGAGATCTTAGATAAACAAGGAATGAAATTTAATAAAATATAATTAGAACAGATGATTTAATTTTACTTTTGATGCATCAGTTAGATTAGCTTCTTCTGTAAATAATATTTTTTATGCAAGATCAGATTCTCTGTTTTAATTAACCAGCTTTTATCATATTTTATTAAATTTTATATATACATAAAGTTTACATAAATACGTTAAATTACACAAATAATGAGTATAGAGTGCTCCAACCCTTTTTGTGCCATTTGCTTCCTATCACCAAACAGAACAGACGAAATCTTCAACGCCAGCTCTTATGGGGACCAAGTCGTCTGAGATAAAACAAGAAACGTAGAGCACATAACTTGATCAATGCTTAATCCGCAATCGGTAAATGACACAACACAATGATAATATTCAATTGACCTACGTATATATAATTATATGTTACTTACTTATTATCTAATTGATTATCGTATATATTATGTATCTTTTGTTGTTAATTTTAAAAATTAAAAATTAGTGAATTAAATCAGGTAAAGCCGTGCCAGGATTCAGCAAACCAAAACTAATATTATTTCATGTCTAAATGCCGTCTTTGAAAATCTATCTCAACCTCTCAGGCTGTTGGCTTTTGTCCGCCAACTTCGGACATTCTCATCTCTATCTTTGGAGCTCAAAACTTCTGTTCCTCTGTCTCTGGAAATTCACAATGAAATGTTCCTTATTTTGAAGACTCATCTCCTTAAAGAATACATTGAGGAATAACACAACTGTTTCCAAATCTACGTCTTCCTCTTTTTCTTTCTTTGTGTTCTGTTCATGCACATTCCTGCCGTGCGTGCTTAAGATACTTCTTTTATGGCAATTTCTTGTTCTATCTGTTCTTCACAAATTCAGCATTGATTGGTGATATTACATGCGCAATATCTGACCTTGGGTCTCGACGAATCGTCGGAAATATACTTGAGTTCTGTATCAAAATAACAGAGGAGGAGATCCAACAACAAAAATCAATTCACAGTTCTGTGTCCATGTCGGAGTAGACTTTTGAAGATTTAACCAATCATGGGTAATGATCCTCATCTCTGTCGGGGTCTTTGCTGTTTTCCATTTAATGTTTCCATGTGCGACAGATTTTTTTGTAGACCAAATTTGAGGTCTTTGGAGAATTAACATTATGTTCTTGGACTTTATTACATGAATTAATTCCAGAGATGCAACAAAAAGCAGGGGAACTAGAGGAAGAATTGATGGACCCGACGGATAGATTGAGGTGTGCAGAAAAAGAGAGAGACAAAGCTCGTGATGAGTTGAAGGAGATGAAACAAATAGTTAATGAAGCCAACGCGAGGGTGACAGGAAGCCAGAGAAGAATTCAGGAACTGGAGATAGAACTAGAAAGAAAGAGGGAGATCGAAACAAAAATGTCTCTTTCATTTGCCTCTCAAACACGGCAGCTTGAGGAAACTATTATATCCCTTGAAGATTCAAAGATGCAAGTCTCATTTTTGCATGAGAAAGTCAAGAAATTGGAGGGTTCGTCTCCCAAAGCAGGTGATGGAGAACAGGTTTCAGTGGAAGAAGAATTGCACATGGTCAAGTCTGAACTTGAATTGACAAGAGCGAACATGGTAGGCCTAGAAGAGGCTGAGAAGCAATCTCAGTTGAAGTTCAAGAGCTTACTTGAGGAGATGAACTCGCTTAGAACTGAAATGAAACAGGCGATTAAAGCAGAAGAGAATAGCAAGAAGGCAATGGATGATTTGGCATTAGCTCTCAAGGAAGTTGCAACAGAAGCTAAACAAACAAAAGAGAAGCTTATTGCGACCGAAAAGGAGGCAGAAGAGTTGAAGGAGAAGCTGAAGGATATGGAGGACAAGACCAAGACCCTCTTGTATCAAGCAAAAAAAGATACTGATATATACAGAAACACTGCAGAGAGATTGAGAATAGACGCTGAGGAGTCACTTCTGGCCTGGAATGCTAAAGAAACTGGCTTCGTTGATTGTATCAAAAGAGCTGAAGATGAAAAGACCAGAGCATTGGAAGAGAACAAGAAACTCCTTGAGACACTAACGGAAGCTGAGAACCTGAGAAAGACTGCAGAGCAAGAGAACCACAACTTGCGAGAGACCCTGAAACAGGCCCTGAACGAAGCTAGTGCTGCAAAAGAAGCTGCAGGAATTGCCTTGGCCGAAAACTCCCAACTCAAGGATGAGCTAGCAGAAAAGGATGATGCTTTAGTTTTCATCACTCGAGAGAACGAAAACTTGAGGATCAACGAGGCAAATACAGTTGAGAACATCAAAGAGTTGAAGCGTATATTCGCTGAAGTAACAGGAAAGGAGTTTAAAGCAGAAAAGGAAAAAGATCATAGGGAAGGTAAGAAACTGAGCAATACTTTCACTCTCAATCTCAAGGAGCTAATAATTCCCAAGCACGACGATCACAAACTATCTGATAAACACATCGACAGCGACGAAGATGATGATTCTGACAGTTCTGAACTATTAAGAGGATCGATACTTTATCAAGTCGACTCACCAGTTCCGCCAACCCACCATAGGAGAAGGTCATCATCTACATTCATAGATGAAGTATTGGTACTGAATCCAGAGGATGATGATCATATTCATATAGAAGATTTGGAGAACGAGAAGAATCCCAGGAAGAAGAAAGCATTGCTGCGAAGATTTGGGGACATTATCACAAGAAGACGAAGCATTCACATTCACCACCACACCCACAAGAAGGAACCATCAGTTGGAGGTGAAGGGCATAAAAAGGAGGTTGCAAAAGAGCCATCATCAAGTGGTAGTGACGGGCAGAAGAAGGATTCATCACACAGTGGAGAGCTTAACAAGAAAGAACCACTAGTGGAATAAAATTCACACCAACGTCATCTTTTCTTACAAGTAGATCATTTGATATTTGTTGTTTTTCCATTTCTGATTCTATTTCTGTACATGAAATCGACACATATATTTATATATACTTTTAAACAGCGACATCTAAGCTCGTATTCCAAATCTAAGTACGATCTAAAACAACTGCAACCCCACGTTTCTGGAGAACATCAGGCGGTGTCAGACAGATTTCGAAAACTCATTATCAGCAATTGGTTATACCTAAATTAAGGAGGGTGTTTTTCTCGTGCTTATCCAACGTTTCATTTTTTAATATCGGAGGTGGACACGTGGAGACAACTCACGTGCACAGCGTGTCTTTCTCTACACTCAATTTCACACGTTACTTGTCCTCCGCTCAAGCGTACTTCTTCTTCTACTACTATTTACTACTACCTGTTTCTTACCTTTGCTTGTAAAGAAACTATAAAGAGAGAAGCCAAAGAGCTTTTTTTAGAGACCAACCCATGTCGTCTGTGGTGAAGTTAGCTTCTCAGGAGTCGAACCAAGAGGAGAGCAACAACGAACGGTTTGATTTGGTTCGTGGAATGGATCCGACGCTTACCAACTTTTCACTCTCTGACGACACTTTTCTTGAAGCGGCCATTTCCCTTAAGAACCAGGTGGTTGAGAGGACTTGGAAAGTTAGGGGTAGTGCAGATACGGTTATTGACCTGACAGTGTACACGGGTCTGTTGGGTACGGCTTTCACGTGCCTGAGATCGTACGAGGTCACCGGCAACCACCAGGACCTGGTACTCTGTTCTGAAATCGTTGAAACGTGTGCCACCGCTGCTCGGGCCTCGTTTAGGTAACTATCTCTCTTTTTTCTCTGTGTTTTTTGCTTGCTTAGTGACTATTTGGTTTACTGAACTGGGCTTACCTCATTCCGGTGAATGGATGAGATTGGAGTGTGAAAGTTTGGATCTTTTATTAACTTTGGTGTTTGGTCCCTCTGTCTGTGATTGATAACAGATGTGGCTTTGTGTCCTTCTTCACACTTTTTGAGTGAAATATCTACCAATTTTTTGGTATTTGTCACTTACTTGGCTGCTTAAATTTGGGAAGTCAGTAGCCTATTTCTAAGTTCCAACAGATGGAGAAGTTACAATTTTTCTTCTTGTCCTCGTTGCTCCAAAATTTTAGATTTGATTTTAAAGTTTATGGTTTGAACCATTTGGTGACTATCACTAATTCACTATCTTAGGATATCAGTTAAGATTGGTGTGGACCCCTTAGATCTTTTCCAAGTTGAACTGTTCCAATCTTTGTTAAAAGTAGATTTTTTCTTTAATTGTGGGTTTCTTTGGAGGTGTTTCACTAGTTTTAATGTTTAACTTTGTTGTGTCGTTTATTACATATGTAATGAACATAATATATGTGATATGTGCAGACATGTGACATTTTTATGCGGCAGAGGGGGAATTTATGCCCTTGGAGCTGTGGCTGCCAATTGTAGAGGGGACCATTGTAGACGTGACTTCTTTTTGCGTCTCTTCCTTGAGGTAGATCCTTCAATGTCAACTTCCATCTGCACCATCACTTTCATTCTTCATTTCAATGCATAATAATACTACTACTTTAGAAAAGAATCTCTTTGTTGCTTTATGGGAATGGTTTGATGCCTTATGTCTAAGGCTTGACTCTTGTTCTGACATAATTCATGCGTCGACCTGACAACCATGTTTGGGTTTACTTGAAGCCAAATCTTGCTAATATGTGAGCATGTTGGATACGGACATAACTTGTTTTTCGGCAAGAAGAAGTGTATGTTTCGTGAATCCAGGAAACGGAAAACGTATCTGTTCCAATCTGGACTCATTCACATCTTGTCCCCGAACTTCTTGTTTGGTGGATTTGCCATGAGCACTTGCAACTTGTTCTGATATTAGAGCATTCGTCAAACTTACGACTTCAATTAAAAGTGTAATCATGTCTTAAATATTCATACCAAAATTTGGTGTTTGCCTGTTTTCAGTTCCCGGAGGCGTAGCTGCTGAAGGGATTGCTCTTCTTTATTTCACAAGCTCGTCCGTTTTTATGTTACAAGTCAATGTTGTTAGCTTGGGATCCTAAGCTTTTAACCATTAAGATATTCCCTTGGGAACTATGACAAATTTGATAAGCATCTGTAGCTTTTATCGTGACAGGTATTGATTATATTTATTGAAACAGAATACGGCTTATAGGCTTTAAAAAATGACCTTCCATGCATCAAAGAAGAATGCCCGTTTGCCCAAGTTCAGTGGAAGTCTGAGAAAACAATGCATCAGAGCTTTTCAATTCCGCTGATCAATTTGTTCAAGTTCTACGTTTTTCATTGCATGTAATATGTGATTATGGAAAACAGCCATTAATGTTGTGTTGATTGTCTATAGGTAGCACAAGAGAGAGCTCTCCCAGTAGGACCAGAGGAAGGTGGTTTTGGTATGTCTTATGAACTGATGTATGGGAGAGCTGGATTTTTATGGGCTGCCTTGTTCATAAACAAGTATCTTGGAAAAGGTACAATACCAGATGATCATCTTCTGCCAGTGGTTGATGCTGTGTTAGCTGGAGGAAGAGCAGGGGCTTCTGATAGCACAGAATCCCCATTGATGTTCAGATGGCATGGAACAAGGTATTGGGGTGCAGCCAACGGCCTGGCAGGAATTTTGCATGTGTTACTCCACTTTCCACTTTCCAAAGAAGATGCTGATGATGTGAAGGCTACTTTGAGGTACATGATGAGTAAGAGATTTCCCCATAGTGGAAACTATCCTTCAAGTCAAGGGAATCAAAGGGATAAGTTGGTTCAATGGTCTCATGGGGCAGGTGGCATGGCCATCACCTTGTGCATGGCATCAAAGGTATGTTTAGGAAACTTCTTATTGCAACTTAGTCATATATATTTACTAATGCATTTAGATCTCCATTCAAGCTTTTAATCATACGAAAACTAGTTTCCGGTATTACATTGAGAGTAGTACCCTAGGAGAATTCCATTGCTGGAGTTACCTATCTGTTTCACTATTCTGCGTCAGGATCTTGATATGAATAAAGCATGTGAACAGCCAATCCTAATAGATTTGTCATCCCAACCTAAAAAAGGCAAGTTCTTTTCATTTTTCAGGTGTTTCCCAACGACAGGGAGTTCCGCAACGCAGCAATAGAAGCAGGGGAAGTTGTTTGGAAGAATGGATTAGTGAAGAAGGTGGGGCTTGCAGATGGTGTTTCAGGAAATGCCTACTCTTTCCTCTCCCTTTATCGCTTGACAGGAGAGTGCATATATGAAGATAGAGCAAAGGCATTTGCAAGCTTCTTGTACCACAATGCAACTAAATTTCTGACTGTTGGGGATGAAAGTGGAGTTGAACATGCCTACTCTCTATTTCAGGGACTTGCTGGGACAACTTGTCTTTGGTTTGATGTTATTTCTCCAGCAACCTCCAGGTTCCCAGGATATGAGCTATAGGTAGTTTCTGGAAATTGAGAACTAGTCCCTGGTCTGATATCTTGAGAATATTAATTTGTAAGCCTGTCATGTATGTATATAGGAATCTGAGTATTAAATCAAATGGTCTGCTTGGTGCCCAGTGGAGGTTATTATACAAGTGAATGGAGTCTTTTACTGATATTAGTGTTTATTATTTTATTTTAAATATAATTTATTTAGTGTATATTTAAAAATAATTTGCTTTTATAACATAATAATTTAAATATAAAATGTAACATATCTTTCAACAATATTAATATAGATAATATTCTAAAATACGTACACTTTCTTAGAAATTTTAAAAGATTAAATTAAAGATAAAACTAAAAAAAACTATTATTCTTATAAAAAATTGAAGTGTGTATAAAATATATTTATTTATTTAAATTTAAAAATATTTTCCCTAATTTTACATTTAACAAAAGTTATACAATTCATATAAATATCAAATGTCACGTAATCTTTCAACAACATTAATATAGTTAACATTTAATTAAAAAAGAAAAAAGAAAAGTTAATTATTGTTGATTTATTATTCTTATAAAAAGTTAAAAAGTGTGTTTAAAAAACACTTATTTAATTTTAAAAAATTTTCTTAACATGGCATTTATATTGTAATAATTATTATAAATGTCTTAAAAACTAAATAGGTTCAGAATGAAAATTTTGAACCAGTCAAATTTTTTCGTTCAATTTCTAATATTCTGTTTTGATTTAGTTTAATAAATTTTTTTAAAAAATGGGTTAATTAATACGGATCAATTTATTAATTAACTAACTAGTTTTTATAAACTAATTTGCTCTTATTAATAAAAATAAATAAATAAATTTTTATTTAATATTCTTCTTTTTTTAATTAAACTTTAAATTTTTTATAGATAAGAATAATCTTTTTCGATCATTTTTAAAATTCTTCAATTTTATTATATTTTAATTAATTTTATGATAGAATAATATCAGTTAAATATTTTAAATCTTAAATATTTTTCTTGTAGGTTTATTTTCCACAATTTTGAAAATATTAGTTGATGAAAAGAATCCAAAACTACATGGACGAAAGCAATTTGTTGTATAGTTAGAAAGCAACCCAACACATAATGTGGATATATCAGGCATAGTGACTCATGGTACTATGAGTCTATGACCAAAACTTAGTGTAACTCCACTCCAGGAAATTGCTTTGACAACACGGCAAGACAGGACCAAATTGGCACATTAACACAAGTTGGTCTCCAAAACCAAACTTAAAAAATTCCAACCGCAAATTGGCCTTAGTGGGTCAAGAGGTGACAAGAGACCTAAAATATGTCCAAGTATTCATCGTCCATTTCTCTATCTCATTTCTATAGAAATGCATTTACACTTAAATAGCAATTTCACTATTCTTATACTCTGATTTTAATAAACTATTTTCTATATTTAATAGTATAGCAATATTCGAATAACTCACTTTTTTCAGTTTTAAGAAATTTGAAGTAAAACATTAAAAAAATTAAACGTTATGACTTAATTAATAAATATAAAATTTATAATTTATTTTAGGTTTTGGAATTTGGTGTTTATTCTTGGGGTCTTTAAATCTTATGACGAAGCAACACTGAGACGAGATATGCGAAAGAGATAGAGAAGGAGATCGAGAACATGAGTGGACATCTGAACGCATATACTAGTAGGGATAGACAACATATTATGCTAAGATTTTAGATAAAGATGTGGGTGAGATGTTAGTTTTTCATGTTTTGCTAGTTATAATGAAAATAGATACGAGTTACACACAAGTTAATTTTTCACAATGAGCTTTGGAAGGACTTCAGTGCTTAGATTGTTGTTTGGCTTTGGTATCTTTTCAATATCTACTGAAATATCTACAACAAACATGTTAGTTTTTCTTTTCCTCTTTTGGTGAAAAAATGGAAACTTTCTTTGTGGTCGTTGGTTATAAAATGGTAGATCGCAAAGTAACGACTAGTTGTAGTTTTTATTGTTTTAATATTAAAAGTAGTATTCAACACGTAAGTTTCTCTGTGTTGCTCTCCCTCTTTCTCGACGTTCTCATTCTCTCTTCCTTCTTCTCAGCCTCCTCGTTTCGCGTATAATTCTTGATTAATCAGTCTCTTCTATTTTGGTGTTTTTAGGGTTTTGTTGGATTTTTTGAAATTTCTGTTATTTATAGTTTTTTTAGTTGTTGATATTAGCCTCTTTGATTTAGTGTTTAATGTTTTCTAGGTTTTATTATGTTGATTTCTTTGCGTATGATATTGTTGGGTTTATGTCAAGATAGAATTTTTATGTTTAATGATCTTATGGTTTCAGACATTTTGTGTTTCTACATGTTTATTTTTCTGAGTTTTCGTGTTTTGTATGATTCAAAGTTGAGTTCTTTAATATTTTATTGCTCTCTTTTCATTTGGGTATTGATGTTTTTCTAAAGATAAAGAGATAATATATTTCGTTATATTTTAGTTTTAAAATATTTTTAAAAATCGAGTTATATTTTATTTTTTATTTAGTTATGTATTTATTGTGATTTTATTTCCATAATGATTTAGGGTGCCAGTTTTACTTATTTACTCTTTAACCTGTATCACTCTTTTATTGTCATGTCTGCATGTAGGTCTACCGGAAGCAGTCTCTCCACTATTTAGGAGTAAGGCTGCGTACTATTAAACTTCTTCAGATCCAGCTTTATTGTGGGACTTTGAACTCAGTGTGACGATGATGATATTAATTGTTTTGATTGCTCATATTTAAGCTTAACAACGAATTTGGGACTTGGGTCTAAGACAACCCACCTGAGCCCGAGCTTGACTCAGCCCAAACAGAAATTTTTAATTGAAAAAAAGTAAAAACAACTTTATTTTACTTACAAAGATTGGGCCTTTGAGTCAAGTTAGGCTTGGGCAACCCAAAACCAGACCTAGGGCCATGGCCGACCCATTTGTCATCTCTAACATTGAGTTGAGTTCGCTCAAATTTAAACTCAGTCTAAAAATTATATTTTTGGGCTTGAACTTTGCTTAAAGTCCAATAAGGCCCAAGGTTTCAAACTCGTGTCTAAGCTTTATCGAGTTTGGCTAGTATGAAGCTTTATCAGCCTAAAAAAATTAATTTTTTAATCTTTAAAATTTTAAAATAATGTCATTTGATTGAAATATTCATAATTTGAGTTACGCTAACCACATTGGGAAAAACAGCCTAAACTCGCCGACTTAAAACTTGATAAACTCATATCAGAGTCATTGATTTCACACTAAACTAGACTAAATTAGGTCAGACTGAGCTTTTTTTTCTTTTTTTTTATCACCCCTACTCAAGTTGCAATGTGCTAAGGTTAGTTTCTTGCAATTATCATACTTCTTTTTATTTAGTGTGTATAATTTAGTTAAATGGACAAGTTTTCTTATTTTTGTATCTATCACTTTTAGCATATGAAGGAACTAATGCTTTTAATAGAATGAGGGTTAGAAGTCCACAAAACAAGGGATGAGCAATGAATTAAATGGTGTTGCAAAGAATTAAGAGAACTTGAGATCAAAACACAAAGTTTAAATGTTATAAGCGTGTTGGAAAGTGTTATTTGCCCCCACTATACTTGCAAACCTGGTTAAAGGTAAATTACTTATAGGATACAAAAAACACAAGAACATTTAAGTTGCAAGAGCATGGATGTTCTTCAAGAATTATGAATGCAGAAATTGTGTTGGTAGAATTGTTCAAAATTTTTTAATCTTGACTAAAACTCATGTATGTATAGAGTTTTCATAACAGTCACGTCTGTTTACGATAAGTTACAACTCTAAAAAAGGAAGTAATTCTTCAGAACAATCACGTCTGTTCACTATAAGTTACAACTCTTAGAAAGGAAGTAACCCTTCAGAACAGTCACGTCTGTTCACAACAAGTCACAACTCTTGGAAAAGAAGCAAACCTTCAATTCACTACAAGTCATAACTCTTAAAAAAGAAGCAACTTTTCATTTCCAAGTTTAACTTTAACTACTTATATCACAAACTAATTTCCAATAATCCCCCACTTAGTTTGTGACATGGAAAAAAAAAACACAAACAAGAAATCATGCCTAAAGGAAGGTAGCTTTCACCTTAAACCATCATATGGTACAAACATATCACAAAATCCAAAGGAAACAAATAGTGACTCATTGCTTAAACCTTTATTCACAAAGGTTCAGACATGTCGCACATATGAACCTTCTTAGCATTCAATTAATTCACATCACAATTTTAGCACTATTACCGACCATGTGCTCATCATAGTTCATGATCATATACAATAGATCACCTTAAACTCTTGCTAGAAGCGGCACCACTTCTAATGATCATATAGGTGAAAAGTATTCTAGCTATGTTTACCTAACCATAAACAAGCACTCAAGAATAATTTCATTAAGAGATTTCTCTCAACCTTCTTACTTAAAGAGTAACAAATTGTAGCATTAATTTCATGGAATAGTTTACACAATCTTAGTACTCACAACCACTAAACAACTGGTTATTACCCTTTAAACCTTACAATCTAGGAGTAGTACTAGAAGGTGGGGTTGACCATTGCTAGTGATTTTTAAGTAAAAGGTTTTAATCTTATTCCAGATGTTATCGAACTAACTAAATCTCTTGCAAGAAATTTAGTAAATGGATCTGCCAAATTGTTATATGTCCTTACATAAACAATCGAGACATCTCTATTTAACATTTCACTAATAAATGCATGTCTTAAGCTTATATGTCTAGATTTACCATTGTACACCTTGTTCAATGCTCTATACATAGTAGACTCACTATCACAATGTAAGGCTATGGTAAGCATAGGATGAGGCCAAAGATCTATATCCAACAACAAATCCTTTAGCCATTCAGCCTCTTTACAAGCAAAACATAAACCTATAGATTCAGCTTCCACGGTAGAGCGAGTAATAATCGTTTATTTCTTCAAAGCCTAAAAAATAGCTCCACCACCAAGCAAGAATAACCCAACCACTAATGGGTTTTTAGTCACTAATGCTAGTAATCCAACTAGCATCTGAAAATCCTTCAATAACATTTGGAAAGCAATTTTTAAAGAGTCCAAAATCTTTTGTCTTCTTAGGATATTGTAGCACTCTTTTAATAGCTTGCTAATGTTCTTGGCTAGGACTTTTAGTGTATCTAGCTAGTCTATACACTGAGTATGAGATATTTGGTTTAGTGCAACTCATTGTATACATTAGACTTCCAATTATAATAGCATATTTAAGTTGTGCAATTGGACTACCTTTATTCGCATGCAACTTAAAGTTAGTATCAAAAGGAGTATTTACCCTTTCATATTCAAATGTTGATATTTCTTAAAGATTTCCTCGACATAATATGATTGGGAGAGTGCAAAACCCTTACTATGTTTCTTAAATTTAATGCCTAAGATAGTATCTACTTTATCGAGATCCTTCGTCTTGAATTTAGAAGAAAGATACTTCTTAGTTTCAACGACACCTTTATATGTAGGACTAACAATGAGCATGTCATCTACATAGAGATAAATTATCACTCCATACTCTTAATTGAATTTAGAATAAATGCACATATCAATATTATTATATCTAAATCCATATGAAAGTAAAACAAATTCAAATTTCTCATGTCATTATTTAGGTGCCTATTTAAAGCCATATATTGACTTGATTAGCTTTCATACTTTCTTTTCATTTCTCGGTAGCAAAATGCCTTCCGGTTGTTCCATATACACTTCTTCATCTAGATCACCATTTAACAATGTTTTCTTTACATCCATTTGGTGTATATGAAGGCTATAGATTGAAGTTAAAGCTAAAAGTACTCTTACTGATGCAATTCTAGCAACCGGTGCATATGAGTCAAAGTAATCGATTCCTTCTTTTTGCCTAAAACCTTTAGCTACTAGCCTTGCTTTATAAGTTAGAATAGTACCATCTGTCGCATATTTCCTTCTAAATACCCACTTATAACCAATTAGTCTGGACCCATGAGGTAAATCAATTAGAACCTAAGTATTGTTAGACAATATTGAGTCCATTTCATCATTTACAGCTTCTCTCCAAAATGTCATATCCCTTGATTTCATTGCTTCACTAAATGTTTTAGGATCTTCCTCTACACTTAATAAAACCAGAGTTTTATTTGGTGGAGTATCCCTATTGCCTTCAACTAAAAAGACAATAGCTTGTGAAGAAATAAAATTCGAAGTCAAATATTTTTCTTTCCTTTGATGTTGACTCCTCCTAGGTTCCCTTGGAGGGTCTACACTTGGTCTTTTTAACACACTTAAGAGTTCAACATTTGGAGAAAGAGTAGGTCTATTTGATGGATCCTTATTTACCACTAAGTTTTTAAGAAACAAATCCTCAAAGAACTCAACATCCTTTGATTCTACAATTAAATTAGAGTCAACTTTTAGTATCCTATAAGCTTTATAATTTTTTGCATAGCCTACAAACACACTTTTAAGTGCTCCTAGTCCCAACTTTGTTCTTTTGTTATCAGGGACTCTATAGTAGCTACACAATCCTAAACTTTCAAATATGACAAGTTTGACTTCTTCCTTTCCATACTTCATATGGAGACACTTTAGTCTTTAAAGATGGAATTTTATTATGCAACTGACTTGTAGCCAACAAAGCCTTACCCCACAAGTTTTTTGACAATCCCGAACTCAAGAGCATAGAATTAACTATGCCTTGCAGAGTTCTATTTTTCCTTTCAGCTAAACCATTTTTCTGGGGAGTGTATGTTACACTAGTTTGGTGTATAATACTATTTTGTTTACAAAATTTTGAGAACTTGTTAGAGAAGTATTCTCCTCCTCTATCACCTCTCAAAATTTTAATATCTTTACTTAATTGATTTTCAACAAGAGACTTATATGTCTTAAACATATTAAATGCTTCATCCTTAGTTTTCATCAAATAAACATGCACAAATCTAGAGCAATCATCAATGAAATTAATGAAGTATTTATTGCCACCTCTTGCTAAAAAACCATTAAATTCACTTATATTTGAATACACTAAATCAAGCAATTTTATATGTCTTTCAACTTTAGGAAGAGGAAGTTTGGTTATCTTTGCTTTTATGCATGTTTCACATTTCTTTTTCACTTAGACATTATAAGAGATTAGTCCTTTTGTAGACATATAATGACTCACTTTATGACTAACATGTCATAATCTACTCTGCCATAAAGAATAAGAATCATCAACCAAATAAAAAGAAACACCATTCTCTTTATTAAGACTAACCTTAAACATGTCATTACAAGAATGTCCTTTTCCTATAAAAATATCATTCTTAGACAAGATTACATTGTTTAACTCAAGTATAGCCTTCAAGCCCTTCTTGTCTAAGAAATCAGTAAAAACAAGGTTCTTGATCACATCCAGAACATAAAGAACACTAGTGAGCACTAATTTTTTGCTGAAAGTGAATAGCAAATGCACATCTCCCTTTCCATGCACCTTGGCTTTCATACCATTAACCGTAACCACTTTATGTCCTTCAAGAATTTCATAGTTCTTGAATTGGTCCTTGTTATTGCACACATGAATTGCTGCACCAGAATCATACCACCAATCCTTAGAAGGAATTGATGTTACCATGTAAAGTTCCGTCACAGTACCAAGAGTCAAGGTTGCCACAATTTATGCACATTTATCAATAAGTTAGCACTAAGGCCCCGTTTGGTTGGTACAGATTGTTGACTGACAAAGTAATCTTTTTTCTAAAATTTAAATTATTATGTTTGGTTCAGTTTTTTAAGTAGATAGGAAAGTAAAAAATTTCCTAATTTAGGGAAAGTAGTAGTACTTTCCCTGAATTCTAAATCTTAACAATCCTTTGGTATTTAGATTATTTCCTCAAGAATTTAATATAAAAATTATACTGGTTGATTTAACCCTTCTTTCTCTTCCAACCCCTCGGCAACTCTTTTATAAAACCCCACTTCATCTTTAACCAATGTTACGAATACTGTACCGGACTTAGCATCGGATTGATTTAATAATTAAAAATATATAAAATAAATATTAGTTTATAATAATAATTTTTAAATTATTTATTTAAATATTTTTATTAATACTTTATTAATAAATATTATATAAAATATTAAAATAAATTTAAATAAAATGATTTATTTTTAAAATTTATTAAATATTTATTATTATTTTAAAAATGAAAATTAAAAATTCACAATAATTATAAAAATTGAAATAAATAAAATCACTAATTAAAAAAACTTTGAGAAAAAGGGGGAAAGGAGAAATAAGAAGGAGGAAAATTTTAAAAATTTTTACAAAAAGGTCTCTTATTTTTGAAAATTTTTGGTATCAACTAATATTTGGTCGGTATTTTGAATACCAGCTGGTACTATTTAAAAAGGGTCGGTACCAATATATATTTAAACCCGGTACAATCTACCTTTTATTGCGTACCGATTTTGGTCCGATACGTACCGATATTCATAATACTGTCTTCAAATATTCTTATTGTTATCCTGTTAGTAGGATTTTGAATATTTTTGCTCGGAAGTTTCAATCAACAATATTTCAAGTTCATATTTTTCCTTATTTAACGATTTCAATTTTTATTCGGTTTGTAGGGATATAATTAGAAATACAAGTTAAAATTAAGTTAAATTCCATGAAATACTGTTGCATACCAAACAATATAATAAGAATTCATCCAACTTTTCTGTTTGAGTTCTTATAAGTATCCAAACATGTAAATATTTTTACTTTCCATAGATTTATTTTCCAAAGAATCATATTCCAAATTCATTTTATTTTCCCGCCAACCAAAAGGGGCCTAAGGATATTGTTTCCTTTTTTATTCTTGTTGGATCTGCAGTCAACCTACCTTTTCTTTCCACAATTGTAGCAAACTCAATTCTTTTTCTTATCTTTAGCATTAGCATTTTTAGGTTTCTTCCTTTTAGAATTATTGAAAATTTCTTCTTTTCCATAAAATTCACCTTCAGATCTCCTTTCATTTCATTTCTTTGAAGAATTCTTGCACCTTCTTCAATTTGAAGATCTTCAAAACACTACCGATAGTTAAAATTTCATAAGTGTGCGACAACTTCTTTTGATAATCATTCCAAAAAGAAGGCAACATAGCAATAATTGCCCCTACTTGTAATGATTTCGAAATTTCAACACCCAAGTCTTTAATTTTTGAAACAATTACTTGTAAATTGCGAAATTGATCAATAAAAGAGGAATCATCAATAAATTTAATTTCAAAATATCTTTTAATAGGAAACTTATCTGCGCCTTGCTTTTGAGATGCATATTTATGTTCAAGTGACACCCAAATCTCCTTTGGGCTCTTTATGGTTGTAAAGAGATCATAAAGGCTGTCTTAGAGGGTTTTGAAAATGTGACCCTTGCAAATCAAATCATCTTCTTAGCACTTGTCCCGTTCAACCTTCCTTGTGTCTACTTCACCCTCCTTTGGAAGAGGAATTGCAAAAATAATAGGCTTAGGTACATATGCAATTTTCAAAGCAGTAAGGAAAACCATCATCTTGTCCTTCCAACGATTGAAGTTGGTGTCGGTTCTATCAAGGCGATCTAACTTCACAAAGTCTTGGTTCATCACTTTGAGAGCAGATTCTTGAGTGGACTCCATGATAGTAAAAAAATAACAATTTAAGATTGTAATAGAATGACGGTTGGAAGTCTACAAAACAAATAATGAACAATGAATTAAATGGTGTTGCAGAAAATTGAGAAAACTTGAAATCAAAACACAAAATTTAAAGTATTCTAGGCATGGTAGACACTTTCCTTGAAGTGTTATTTGCCCCCATTATACTTGTAAACTGGGTTAAAGGCAAATTACTTTTGGGATAAGAACACAAAAACATTCAAAGTTGCAAGAGTATGAATGTTCTTCGAGAATTATGAATGCAAAAATTGTGTTGGTAGAATTGTTCAAAACTTTTTAATTTTGACTAGAACTCATGTATGTGCAGAGTTTTTAAAACAGTTACGTCTGTTCACGAAAAGTCATAACTTTTGGAAATAAAGCAACCCTTAAGAAAATTCACAACTCTTGGAAAAGAAGCAACCCTTCAGAACAGTCACGTATGCTCACGACAAGTCACAACTCTTTGGAAAGGAAGCAACTTTTCAGAACAGTCACGTCTGTTCACTATAAGTCACAACTCTAAGAAAGGAAGCAACCCTTTATTTCCAAGTTTGGCTTTAACTACTTACATCATACACTAATTTCCAACAATGCTTATTTCCATTTTATAATTAATAAAAATCATTAATAGTATAAAATAAATTTATCTTATGAACTTCATTAAAAAAGAAACATTAATAAAATCAAAGAGAGTTAAATAAATACTTTAAATTTACTTTAAGAGATAATATTTCATAATATTTTAGAGGCAACAAAATTTACTCTAAAGTATAATTTATTTTTAAAAAGGAATAATTTATATTAAAAATTTTAATTTAATTGAATGTACGAGAATATTATCTTCATACTACACATTACAAATGGATCTACCGAAAGGAAACTTTTTTTATATTAAATAAGGCTGCGTATTATTAAAACTTTCTAAATCCCGACTATAATAAATGAGAATGTTAAAAAATTGTTATATTTTCAAATAAAATAAAGAATGGATAAAAGCAACTCCACGAATGTTTCAACTTGGTGTTGATTAAGATTTAATTACTAAGCTGTAATACCGTATACATCTACGCTATGTTTCATTTGGTTTCGTCCAATCAAAGGCAAAAGCCAAGGCCACTCAATCCAGGCAAGGAGTGGGGACCACCGCCCATTTTGGGTTCTCCAATACCCGCTTCTTTCCACCGTCCACGTCAGCTTCTTCTCCCAACTTATCCTCTCTCCTCGTAACATTCAATTTTTGCACGCTACTGTCGCTCGGGTATCAGTTAAGCTACTCGCTATCGCAACGATCAAATTCTCTCTTTCAACCGACACTGTTTTGAGGCTAAGATTTTTCCTATTGGCTAATTCTCAATTTGTCAACGAACACTCTCTGAGCGCGAGCGTGTAGACGAACGTTGGCCAAATAGTCCAAGAACAACCTCTTTTGTTATGCTTGAATATGTAACCCCTAGTATCACGCCACGTGTAACTTCTTCACTTCTTGACGGCTCCAATAAACAAAGAAGACTTGCTTGCTTCTCAAGTGTTTAAGCTCTAATCGCATTACAGCTTTCTTCATTACTCGTGGCCATGAGATTCTCAAACTCAGACCAGTCAAGTGAGGTGAAGCAGAACCAGAAGCAATACCATTGAAAGGAGAAGACGAAGAAGAAGAAGGTAAAAAGGGTCAGGGGTGGTTTCGCCAGGTTCTTGCTATGTTTTGTTAGGGAGTTTTATGTGGTGTGCTCATTCTTGTTTCTTGGTTTTGAAGGCAAGATACAGAGAGGGTACTTGAAAGATATAGCAATGGACCGCTACGAGATACTTAAAGATATTGGGTCAGGGAACTTCGGTGTTGCTAAGCTGGCTAGAGATAAACGAAGTGGTGAGCTTTACGCTGTCAAGTATATCGAGAGAGGACAGAAGGTGGTGTTTTAGCTTCAGTTTCATTGAAGTTTTCCTTTTTAGGTTTTGATTTGGAGTTGCAAGTGAGAGCGTGTCCTAGGTTGTTACTTATTCATATGAGTCGGCTGTGAGATATTCAGTCTATAAGTCATGTTTGTTGATCTGGGTTTTGGTGATTTGATCAGTTTTTAACTGGATGCTAGAAGTGTTTTTTAAGTAAATAATTTCTGGGTCTGTTGGTTTTGCAGATTGATGAACACGTGCAGAGGGAGATAATGAACCATCGATCATTGAAACATCCTAATATTATCCGATTCAAACAGGTACATAGATGCTTAACTCAAATGTTAAGTGAAATCCTTAGATGTTCTAAAGCTGAAAGCTGAACTCTGTTTTGGCATTAACATATAAACAGAACATATTTTGTATAATTAATCTGTCTTCCTCACTATTTCTGTATATATATATATATGCCGATGGAATAAGGAACGTGTACAATTTTCCTGCCTTAAGTTCATAGACATTTCAATCTTGAAACGCAAGATCCTTCCTTTCAATTTTTAAAGGGCAGATTCTGCAAGATTGAAAAGCTACAATCTTGGCAAGAAATTTCTGTTTAATAGGTGTGTACTTTCTTTTTCACTGTTTCAGGTCTTGTTAACACCAACTCACTTAGCCATAGTCATGGAATATGCTGCAGGAGGAGAACTTTTTGACAGAATATGCAATGCTGGTAGATTCAGTGAAGATGAAGTAAGTTCATCAGAAAAAAAAGATTTTTTTTTTTGAGTTCCCATCTTTTGGGTCGTTCTTAATTTTCTTTCGCTTTCCTGCTTCTGGTAAATTTTCTTGCAGGCAAGATATTTCTTCAAACAACTCATATCAGGAGTCAGCTACTGCCATTCCATGGTGAAACTTCCAAGCTGATCTTACTTAAAAATGGTTATAGTCCATTCCATTCTTTTCTTCAACTCTATAAGATTGATTCACACTCTCTTCTGATACAGCAAATCTGTCACAGAGATCTTAAACTGGAAAACACCTTGCTCGATGGGAGCTCAGCTCCACGTCTTAAGATATGCGACTTTGGCTATTCCAAGGCAATGAACTTAGTAATCAATATAAATTGGATTTAGTTTTGAACAAAAACACTGATACCCTTTTGACATTATTGGATTCAGTCTTCGGTTTTACATTCTCAACCCAAGTCTACTGTGGGAACACCAGCTTACATCGCACCAGAAGTATTATCACGAAAAGAATATGATGGGAAGGTAATCAATTTTCTGTTAGTTAGGTAGGGTCTTGTTTGGTAACCTAACTTCCAGCAACATTAATCTTTTGAATTATTGAGGATAGATTGCAGATGTTTGGTCTTGTGGGGTTACTTTGTATGTGATGTTGGTCGGAGCTTATCCGTTTGAAGATCCTGATGATCCACGGAACTTCAAGAAAACAATTCAGGTTAGTCAGCTATTTATTGTAACGAAACTTCAGAGATTGGAAGACTTCTGATGAGATATTTAACTAATGACAGAGGATTCTCAGTGTTCACTACTCAATTCCTGACTATGTTCGAGTTTCCAAGGAATGTAAACACCTTCTGTCAAGAATTTTTGTGGCCGACCCTGAAAAGGTACACCAAGACTATGTATAGTATACTCGATTTACTTCATTGCTACTTGTTTCACTCATTTTTAAAAAATTATTAGATATATATTTTCTAGTAATTTTAATTATTTTAAATTAAAATAAAAATATAAAATCAAGTAAAAATTGAATATATTTAATCCAAAATTATTTTTTATAAAAATAAATAATATCATAATTTTTATTCATTTCTAACAATTATTATAGATTTCACTGATTTTTCAAAATAATAATAAATTTTCCTAATCGTTTGTTTTCTTTTCTCTTCAACAGAGAATAACAATCCCGGAGATAAAAAACCACCCTTGGTTTACGAAGAACATGCCCGTAGAACTCATGGAAGACGAAGAAGGTGGCTTGAAAAACGACGACTCTATTGAAGAATCATCACAAAGCATCGAAGAAATAATAGGCATAATAAAAGAGGCAAGGAAGGGTGGAGCGGGACCAGAGTCTCTTGGAGGAAGCATGGAGTTTGACGACATAGAAGATGCCGATGATTTTGACATTGATGATATAGAGTCAAGCGGTGATTTTGTTTGTGCACTATAATTTATTTTATTATATAAATGGTGTTTGTGTGTTTTTTGGTGGAGCAGAAAAAAAGAGGCGACGATAAGCCGAACTCTTTCTGGTGTCTGGACTCTGGACTGGACAGGACGAATCAATTCGAATGCTTGTCTTGTTTCCAAGTTGAGTGGATGCTTGTTCCGTAGTTCTTGGTCTCAAAAAGTGGCATGTATGCTTGTTGGAATATTTAGTTATGTGAAATTTGTGAAAAGTAGATAAAAAATGTAAATAAGTATATTTTTTTAATTTCACATCTTCTAGTTATTAAATTTTGCGTTAATTATCTAAAACATAAAATATAAAATATTTAATAAATAAATATTTCAAAATTTTTAAAATTCGGGTTAATTCAATAAAATGCTTTTTTGGATGAGCCTAGAGTTTTTATTAATAGAACTTTTTTTAAAAATTTTTTTTAAGAAATCATAAAATATTTTTTTAAAAAGAGCTTTATATAATAGACTATTTGGTAACATAAAAATAAAAAGTACTTTTATTAATTCTAACTATATTTTATTTTGTAATAAAAATTATTTATGCACATAAATATTATTTAAAGTATATTAAACAATATGTAAAGTATAATATATTAATTATTATATCATTTTAAACCAAAACATAAATAAATACATATCTAACCAAATCTTTTATATGGTTTATAATTGTGAGAATTATCGGTAAAACATAAAGGAAAAAATGACTAAAAAATATATTTATTAATTGATCGGAAAAATCTACCTAAAAAAATATTTTTTTGAGAACCTTCAAATTTGAATTTCTTAAAAAATTATATTTTAAGTACTAATAAAGTCATATTTATTATATAAGTAATTTTTTATTTTACAATCAATTAATTTTTAAAAAATTCCATCCAAATAAACAATTAAGGTTATGTTTGGTTGGAACTTTCCAAATCAAACGCAGCTTTCCAAATCCATTCCCCAAAAGGACGTCACTCATAATGTAGTTCGAACCGTGTGTCTCAAGTTCGATCCGGATCCGAGATTCCATGTCAAACCTAATTTTTAGTAACGATAATGTGAAAAAGAAAACAGAAGAAGCAACGAACCGTCTTTGTCTTGGTAATGCCAAGTCGACAGCAAACATGATAAGAAAGTCAAGTGGGGCTATAGCACGTGCGAGGATGGTGGTGGGGTCTACATCCCATGGACCCCGCTCATTTATTATTATTATTACTTTTTTTCCACACTCCTTCACTTCCTACTAAGACTATTCATATTTGATGGCTTTTATGTTATTCGGATTATTCTTTGCTTTTGTTTTTATCTAATTTTCCAATAATTGGAAAAGAAATTTTGTTTTATATACATATAAATAATGTAATTTATAAATTTTAATAAATATAATTTTAATTTTTAAACTAATTATTTTAATAAAATTCAAGACAGACGAATATAAAAATAAAAATTTAATACGAAAAATTATATTCACTAGTGTCAATTAAAGGATCTATGAACTTTCAATACTCTCCCATCACTTTGTAAGGCTTTTTGATGATCAATATGCTTAGTGAACTAATCCCACTTTTGTTATGAATGGATTAAGTAAAGGGCATGTGTGTTAAAGTCACAAATGGAATAAAGTGTGATATGAGCATAATCTTTCAAAACACCTCATAATGTTGTGGATGGACCCCTCCCCCAATTAGTGATGAAGTCTATGAACAACTTTCATCAAATTGCACAAAAAGTATTTATTTCTAGTAGGCCAAGTTTCCACTTTTCCCACTTTTATAATTAAAATATAAAAAGGGGATTACATCTAATTAGACCCCTTCATATTTAATTTCGATATTTTCCGATTATTCCTATAATGTCATATCATACCCTTTTTTAGGGACCGAAGAAATTATTAATTCAGAACATCTTAATTAGATCAAGTGTTATTTTCCAATTGTTTTCAATAGTTCAGAAAGATCCTCTAATCTAAGATTTATAAGAAGGTTCGGATAGTTGTGCAAGAGTTTGTTTGAACAATAGATACCACATTTTGAAGATTTTTCATAACATTAGGGCAAGATAAGGCTTATGAGATAAAAAGATAATTATTAGTAATTTAATCATTTAAAATTAAAATTTTAAAAAGAGCAAGACCCTTTTTCTAAATTTTTAATTTAATAAAGAATAAATTATCATAAAATTTGTTCCAAACATATAAATTTAGAATTATGGAAATAAAATGTCATACTAAACTTGTCTTATTAACAAAGAAAAAAAAAGCATTTAGGTCACTCTTGCCGGCTTGTGAAATGGCAAGAGCGCCGTAATCAGTCAGCAATAAGTAATAATATAGAATTTATGATAGTGATTTTATATTAATTTATTATATATTATTTTATGTCGTGAAAATAAAAAATGAACCACAAGTCAGTTATTGGTTATTTTTTTAATATGAGAAATAATTTATATAACTGTTGAATGTTAAGTAAACTAATTTTGAATTAATAATTAAATACACGTATCATAATATTATTCGTACGAAATTTAATTTTTATCAAATTAAGTTAAATTTAAATTATTTTATTTTTATTAATTCAAAATTTATAAAAATTAAATTGAATAGTGATATTAATAATTTATATATATTATTTGTATTACAGTGTTTTATTGTTAATATTTATTAAAAATATAGAATATAATAATTTTAAATTAATTAAACTATCACTTAATCTCGTATCGTTACCATAAAAAAATAGGGAATGTAATAATTTCACACACTTGCAATAACTTCAGACATTATTAACTTTCTAAAAATATTCTTACATTTATTTTCTTACAATCCTCATGTTTCGGGCGTACTCGTTTCTGTCTCTCCTGTTCTTTCTCTCTCTACGCGATCTCGTCACCAGGTCTCAAAATTCACGAGGCAAAGAAAAGAAAAATCTTTCCTTTTTGCTTGCTACGTTCTTAGATTCCAAAACGCTTATCATGGTATTTCAAGAACGGCCCTTTCGAGTGTAAAGAAGTCGATTTTACAATCTTTTCGCTGCTTCGATTTGGGCTGACGTATCAGTGCTCTTGTCTAGTTTCTGCCCTGCAAGTCACGGTAAGTGTCGGGCTTAGTTTTGTTCCTTTTTCTTGTAGTGTGTAATTGTAGTTTACATCTGGGCACTCATTGTTTGTTAATTTAGGTTGTGTGTTGTTGTTTCTGATTCTACATGTAGATCTGTTTGTTGGTTTTGTGAACATTTAGTGACTGGGATCGTAAATGTTTGTTTGGTTCCTGGGCTAATCGGGGAAAGGAAGAGAAATGTAAGTGAGTAAAGCTATTTAGTGGTGTTAGTCGTTTAAGTTGTAATGCTATTTCAGGTTGCAAGAAAATCTGGAATCTGGAATCTGGAATCTGAAACTGTGACATGTCGAGTATTTTGAGGGTCATTTCTTTAAACGTATTTGCTATTGTTAAAGATACGCATGCTGAGATGGTGGGAGTTGAACTTTTTAAAGACGTGTTTTTTCCGGTTGAAGTCAATGGTATATGTTCTTTGAACAATCCATTGTAGGTGCTAAGATTGCGAATGCTTTAAGGTTTTTTCACAGAACCTGGAACCATTTTATCTTTGATTTTTGGATCAAATTTGACTTTTCCACTTAAGGTCAATGACCTTGTTATGTTAACTGGATTTTGACACCCGTTTTGCTCTCATTTGCAAAAGTCCATTTATTAAGTACACTTCCAAATATAAACAGATGCGTGCATTTGCAGAATTTTCATTAAGGAAAAGATAACGTTTGAATGGCACTGTTTCATTTTACATATAATATATAGTATTCTCATAATGAAGTTTCTATTTTATTTGTGCAGGTATTTTGCTTCCTAATAAAACTATAAATCTCACACTAATTGTTACTGGAAATTGATGATGTTGGGCTCTTAATTTATCGAAATTCCTGCAGTCATTACCGGTGGTTTGGAAAGTTGATTATTGTACATTATCAAGCCAAACAAGTTTTTTCATGTGTTATTAATAAAACATGGACATATTGTGAAGTAATTGTGATGCTGGAGATTAAATAGGTTTGAGAAACTTTGGTTCTGTAAGTCTAAGAAAACGAAAAATATGCCTTCATGGTGGAAGTCATCATCTAAAGAAGTGAAGAAGAAATCATCCAAAGAAAGTTTCATTGACACAATACATCGAAGGTTTAGAAGCCCATCTGAGATTAAGTCAAACAACAGATCAGGAGGTTCTGGAAGACGCTGCAGTGACACAATTTCTGAGAGGGGATCTCAATCTCGAGCAGAATCCAGGTCACCCTCACCTTCAAAAACACATGTTTCTCGATGTCAAAGCTTTTCTGCGAGGTCCCATGCTCAACCACTTCCCCTTCCTAGTGTGCATACTCCAGGTGTGGGGCAAAAGGATTCTGGAAATGGCATATCAACGAAACCGAGATCTGAGAAAAACTCAAAATCATCATTGTTTCTGCCTCTTCCAAAACCAGCATGCATTCGTGGTAGGCCGCATACGACAGATCTAGATTTAGATTTGGCCACTGCTTCGGTTTCTAGTGAGGGCTCCATTGATAGTGATGTTCCTACTCATCGCAGTCCACAGGCAGTTGACACCGACCATGGGACAAGAACTAATGTGTCCAGCCCTTCCAGGTCAGCCTTCTACTTTATTGTAATATTAGGGAAATTATTAGTGGCCCTTATGCTTTCATACTTTAGCTAGTTGCTGATGCAATTTATGTTACTTTCTCTGAAGTGCAACGCTCAAGGACCAATCAGCTTCAATTGGCCAAATCAGTGCAAGGGAAGAGAAAAAGCCATCTTCCCTTGTGTTTGGTAATCATACTCTACCTACGTCACCTAAACGGAGACCTCTTGGAAGCCATGTGCCCAATCTACAAGTTCCATACAATGGTGCTTTCTCCAGTGCCCCAGACAGCTCAATGTCAAGTCCTTCTAGAAGTCCAATAAGGCCATTTGGAACTGAACAACTCATGCACTCTGCTTTTTGGGCAGGCAAAACCTATTCAGATGTCAATTTGTTAAGTTCTGGCCACTGCTCCAGTCCTGGATCAGGTTACAATTCTGGGCACAATTCGATGGGAGGGGATATGTCAGGACAGCTATTCTGGCAACCAAGCAGGGGCAGCCCTGAATGTTCTCCAATACCCAGTTCTAGAATGTCTAGCCCTGGTCCTAGTTCTAGAGTTCAAAGTGGTGCTGTTACCCCTATTCATCCTAGAGCAGGGGTGGCAACCTTAGAGACACAAACAAGTTGGCCTGATGATGGTAAACAACAAAGCCATCGTTTGCCTCGACCACCAGTAACAAATTCATTACCGTTTTCTCATTCTAATTCAGCAGCAACATCTCCCTCTGTTCCAAGAAGTCCTGGAAGGGCAGAAAATCCGTTGAGTCCTGGATCACGGTGGAAAAAGGGAAGACTACTGGGTAGAGGCACATTTGGTCATGTTTTTGTTGGATTTAACAGGTAAGTCAGGACAAACAGATGCTAATGTGTGTGAAAATGTATCCAGAAGTGTTTAATTGTTATACACTCTTCAGTTTTAGCATAAGAGAGACCTGACTGGTTTATACCATGGTTATTAAGCAAGTAATCACTGATAACAATTTACATCCCAAAATATAATACATCAATAATCACTCTTTTACATCATGACCTTTTTAGTGACTTCAAGTTTGATAAGCAATAAAGAACTTCTCGCTGCATGTCTCATTTCATTTCTTCAACTGGTTAGTGAAAGTGGTGAGATGTGTGCAATGAAGGAGGTGACACTGTTTTCAGATGATGCCAAATCTAAGGAAAGTGCTAAGCAATTGATGCAGGTAAGTACATTGCTACTATACAAAAACTTTTTATGTTCATGAGACTTTTTGTTCCTCTTCATTTTTCCCTTAATGAATTTGAATTTCATTTAAAACCTTCAAACAGGAAATTTCGTTGTTGAGCCGCTTGCGACACCCCAACATTGTGCAATATTATGGGACTGAGACGGTATGCCTTAGCATGTGTTATTATTCTTTTTATGTATATTTCACTCGACTTTAGCTTACAGAGTTCTAAAGTTTTCTTGACAAGGGGAAAATTAAGCCTAAAAGAATATCTTAGTCTATGTCAGAAACATGCAATGAGCCATAGTGGACATATGAGAGAGAATCAGGCTACTCAATAAAGTGGGTTAAGTGGAAATGTTATGAGTTAAATTGATATTATGTCACATAATTATGTTGGGGTTAAGATGAATTTTATAGGAAATAAAATTTGGAAGTTTCCAAATTAGGTTGCTTTATTTACGTGGGAGCTGCTTGAGGGCGCATTTGGTTTTGGATGGTATCAAGCATTGATCTTAAATTGATGTAAAATGATACTTAGAGGAATAGTTAAAACACGATAAATTGCTTGCTAAAAAATGTTATGATTGGAGGTGAGGTGATGGAAGCTAGCTCTTTTAGTTTGAGGTATCTGCTCAGATCTTGATTCAAACCTCTCAAATTTAGGAATATAGTAAGTTTTTTTTGTCAACTATACTGATGCTGTGGATTTTGTTGATTATCTTCTTCAAGTGGTATTAAAGCTTTTATTCTTCATTTGTGTCCGTTTCATTTGCCTATAGATTTCTTATCTATCTAGTTACTTGTCTTAATGAAGGTTTTTAATACTTCTTCACAGGTTGGTGACAAGCTCTATATATACTTGGAGTATGTTTCTGGTGGGTCCATATATAAGCTTCTCCAGGAATATGGACAGTTGGGTGAGCTAGCAATTCGTAGCTACACGCAACAGATCTTGTCAGGACTTGCATACTTACACTCTAAAAGCACTGTCCACAGGTGAATTGAGTTACCTACTTCATAGGCTCTTTTCTGCTCAACTTGAAGATTGCTGACATTCTTATGCTGAATCTAACATGCAGAGATATTAAAGGAGCAAACATACTTGTGGATCCAAATGGTCGTGTTAAATTGGCAGACTTCGGGATGGCAAAGCATGTGAGTAGACGATTATTTTCTCCTTTGAATTCGCATGCCTTTAATTGACCTGTGAGTTTATTGGTAGGGAATCTGTAGAATGGTGTTCAAGTTGAATTTCTTTATTTTTCTCAATCATCTAACTTACCTTTGGTGACTCTTTTGTTAACTTAATATTCTTTTGGTAGATGCTCTTATAGCAAAAGTTAGGTTTATTGACGTTGTTATCTCTGTGAATGAATTCTAAAGTTTGACCTTCTTTACGAGTTTCATGATCCAATTATGATTTCATTGTGCTTTCTTAATGTTATTTCTACAGATCACTGGACAATCATGTCATCTATCTTTCAAGGGTAGCCCATACTGGATGGCACCTGAGGTCTGAGGATAATTTTTGACTTTTGCACGCTTAATCATGTGATGATTCTTCATTCATCAGTTGTTTATTCATTTATTGTTTTCAGGTTATAAAGAATTCAAATGGTTGCAACCTTGCGGTGGATATATGGAGTCTTGGATGTACAGTACTGGAAATGGCTACAACAAAACCACCTTGGAGCCAATATGAAGGGGTATGTTCCGTTGACGGGGATATAAATTATCTGTATTGATGCAATATGAAACTTTAAGCTAATCTCATCTCATTATGAACTTCTTATATTTATCTATGTGAACTGCTTTCTTCTATTAGACAATGTGAAATGTTTGCATTATGATCTGAAGGTTGCTGCCATGTTTAAGATTGGAAATAGTAAAGATCTTCCAGTAATTCCTGATCACCTCTCTGATGATGGCAAAGATTTCGTCCGGCAATGTTTACAAAGGAACCCGCTGCTCCGTCCTACAGCTTCCAAGCTTTTGGACCATCCTTTTGTAAAGTCTGCAGCACCTTTGGAAAGACCTGTTCTTAACCCTGAACCTATAGATCCACCTTCTGCAGTTACAAATGGGGTTAAAAGTTTGGTAATTTTCTATTCCATGTTTTTATTTTTATGTCGACTAAGTGCAAATTTGTTGAATTAATTGTTAGTTTCTGGCACTATCCCTGTCGTAAATTGCTAATTTTGACTAGGATTCATATGTTAAATTGGTTTCCTGTGGTTTGTATAATTTGTGAATATAATGTCTTCTACTAAGTATATATGCTTCATATCTTGTATTGCCTCTTAATATCTTTGCATAATGAAGAAGTTTATGAAGTATCAGTAATAAGTTTGTGTATGTACACGCATCTGGAGGAAATTTAAGTTCGGAACATCTAGCTTATGATGGTCCATCCTAAATGTAGAGAAATAAGTGTTCGTTCAATCATTAGAAATTTTGTTGTCTAAACACTTTTTTTATGCCGATCAAACATTGTTTTCGTATCTCCTTTTAGTAATTTTATACGGCATACTTATAAAATTTAATTGCTGTTCTTGTTTGCTCTTAGGGAATTAATCAAGCGAGAAATTTTCCCTCCTTGGACTCGGAAATGCTTTCAGTTCATTCGTCAAGAGTTTTGAGAACGAGTCCTCATCTCAGGTATTGGTTCTCTCTCTCCCAGGAGTCCGAACTATGATATTGTTTCCACTTGTGTATTTAGCTTCTGCTCTGATATCTATTTCATCATCTGTAGTGACATCCATATTCCAAGGAACATATCGTGTCCTGTTTCACCCATTGGCAGCCCCCTTTTACATTCAAGGTCACCACAGCACCTGAATGGGAGAATGTCTCCTTCACCAATATCTAGCCCTCGGACCACCTCAGGTTCATCCACACCCCTAACCGGTGGCGCTGGGGCTGTTCCCTTTAATCTTTTAAAGCAGTCAGCTTATTTGCAAGAGGGATTTATGAACATGTCACAGCCCTCAAATGCCGTATACAGCAATGGCCCTTCTTATCATGAATCCAATCCTGATCTTTTTCGAGGAATGCAGATAGGGTCTGCTATTTTTCCAGAGCTGATTCCCTGTGAAAATGATATGGCAGGGAAGCAGCTTGGGAAGCCCACACATGGGGAACTAAATGATGGACAGTCAGTGTTGGCTTATCGAGTGTATCGGCAGCTTTTGGGAGATAATGTGCAGATAAATCCATCCTTGGACCTAAGTCCAAACTCTCCACTAGTTAGCCGGACTAGTGGTATCTAACAAACTGCATTTTGTTTTCTTAACGTGTTGATCAGATCAAGTTCTCAGGTTCACCAACAGCTGAGGGAACTAATTGATCCAAACAAGGATTCGAGTGAAAAACTGTTAACATAGGTTAAGATTTACGGAAATAGAGGGGAGCAGATGAGTTATAGAGGATCAGCAAGAAATCCATGAATGTTACAAGTTTTTCGATAATTGATAATTCTGATTCGGGTTTCGACTGTGAAATAGACTCTGCTTTCTATCCAACTTGCGGCCAAGTTTCTGGTTTGATGAAGCTTCAACTTGCATCGAGTATAGAGTGTAGAAGCTTGTGGCTTGTGATTCCCCTAGAAGCATGGCTTCAAGTGTTCCAGTGTATGGCAGTTCCAGAGAAGGGAAAACATTCATGTATATTCTTTTAGATCATTGTACAGAAGGAAAACCAAAGACAAGTACAATTACGAGCATTTAGACTGCAATTTTTGGAGTCTGAAACTGCTGTACAGAAGATGGAGAATGGAATTGAAGTTAGTGAAGCAATTTGTAGATTTGCTGAGACTAGTGTATACTATGTTTCGACCAATCCTTGGATTAACTGTCATAATGTACTCTGAATCACATTACAGAAAGGAGGGGTGAAACCAAATTGTCCTTTAATTTCGTATACTTTCTATCTATAGATATTAGAAAGGATACAAAGCATCATACCAATGCACCAACAGCTTCATGCTTCACCAACATTGCCAGTGAAGTTCTGAGACATCCTCTCCAACGGCTTCCGACCTTTAGGTATCTGAAATTCTGACCTTTGAATTCCAATTGGTGCTCGCCAATTTTCTCAGGCAGCAAACTTTCCGGGATTCTCTTCAGAATGAACTCATCGGGGTCAGTCCATATCTCTAGATCCCACATACACATTCACCAGAACTCTGGTCTTAGCTTTCATAAAGCACCTTAAATGGTGCTTTAACCTTTAAGGGTAGAGTCTTAGTGACAAGTTGCGGATAATGCAGATATACGTACGAGAAAAAGCATAATAGGTACAATTATAACCGTAATGTTACAGTCGTGATTGCAGATTACTGAGTAAAAACTTAGGGAATGAATCTCTTACAAGCAAGAAAGACACGCTTCATTGTCAGATAACTTGATTTCAGAAGCTGGATCATCCTGTATGTCCAAGAGTCTGTCCATCAAATCCTTCATCTTGCCTTCAGAAACTTTTGTTGAGTTTGGCTCGTGGCTTTAGGAATACTTTGATGACGAAGTATAACCAAAACAAGGTTTTAAGACTTTTTTGGTTTAAGCATCTTATATATAGAGTGAGTTTTTATGCTTAACTCCAGGGTTAATGTGATAAAATTTTGTTTTGAAACAACAATTTTTAGTAGAAAATAAAAGTTATAGTAAATATGAACTGGAGCTAATTGTTAAATCAGTCACAATTTGAATATAGGAAAAGAGTCATATATCAGCAAATAAGTACTTGGCATTAACTAAGATATTGAATTTATTACAGAAAAATCTGGACTGGTAACTAAAAGGGCCTCATGAACTAAAATCTTCTATGACGGTCTGGACACCAAAATAAAAGCCTAAATGAAACAAAGAACTTCCCTGGAATAAAAGGAAAATCTTTGCTCCACTTTTCAGAAGACCATTGCTAAAACTGGAACCTCTGCTGAGAATCTAATGATGATGTATAATCAAATTAATGAGAGAATATTATATATTTAAAAAAAGAAACTTCCCTTCATCTTACATTGTGTCACCGTTCTCTCTTTGGGTATATACTTCAACTTCATACCTTTCTCAGGCTTTATTCTGGACTTGACCTTGCCAGCTCTCACGGTAGAATCAAGCAGTGGTATATTAACTAAATGATTTGGACCAGTGATTAGAGGTGTTTTAGTATCAGAAAACTGGGAATCCACTGCTGAGGGGCTGCTCCGAACCTCGGTACAACCTGGAGGCTCAAAGTTTGGGGTTAGCACCAATTTGACGTGCTCAGCTGATACGGCCTTGTTCCACCCTGCACAAGACATCGCCAGTTAGAATATTCTGGAAACGTGTCGAAAATGATTGTCAAATCTGTTGACAAATTCAACTCACTCTCTGCCAGAAAAGCTTTTGCTGCTTTGCTGGAGAACTGCAAATGTCCCAGGAGAGGACTTTCCTCCATGGATGGATACATTTTTGGCATTTCGTTCGTGTCTTCCACAGAACAATGTCTTGAACAGCGGTGACTGGATGATGGCTTGCCCTCACCCATACCGACAGACCTATCAACCTGAGATTCTCTACCACTAACATCAACCAGCACTGGACTTCTGCTTGCACTTTGGCTCACGGGCCGCCAAAACTTTATTGTCGATCGGTTAGTGACACAATGAGCATCATCATGTCTAATCTTCTCTTGACTGATATTTTTCTTTGCCATTTGATGCTCCACCACAAAGTGACCTTCAGTCTCATCCAAATTGGTATCATCAGAATGTTGACCACTCCCCAGTGTAACAGATATAGAGCCAATCATAACTTCCCCGTTCTTAATCTGATCTGGCTGACCTATTCCTTCAATTTGCACACCAATTCTTGAACCCTCTACATTATATTGAGATTTTGATTTTCTGCTCCACTTCGTGACACCATTAACTATAGGGACAGGCTTCCCATCCCTTTGACTTCCATGGAAACCATTTGATAGGTGATTTCTTTGTGATTTTCTAGGCATGCTCCATCTAGCAACAGCTATATGCATGCGGCTATTT
>JANSVA010000218.1:2331162-2341708 GCA_025504915.1 Erythroxylum reticulatum | reverse complement strand
ACTGCTGAAAGTTTGCTCTTCATTTTAATCATCTTCTTCACTCTTACCAAACTTGCAAACTCTTCCACAAACTTTAGTATAGTTGGCTGCATTAAACAACATAGATCTCCAGAAGGTACCCTCCCCTCTGAAGTGGGTCAGTTGGAGATGCTTGGAAGTCTACATATTGTACACAATAGACTATCGGGAGAAATTCCTGAAAACCTTATGAACTGCAAAAGTTTGGAAAGTCTATATATGGAAAGCAATTCTTTTCATGGGAAAGTCCCCAAGTCATTGAGTTCATTAGCAGCAATTCAATTTCTCCTTCTCTCACACAACAACTTCAATGGCAAAATCCTCAAATTTTTAGGACATTTAAGATTGCTAGAGCATTTGGATCTGTCATTTAATGATCTGGAAGGAGAAGTGCTTGTGCAAGGGGTGTTTCAAAATGCAACTGCAGTTCTACTTATAGGGAACCAGAAGCTTTGTGGTGGAATTCCCTAACTCAACCTATCACGATGTACCTCAGGCTAGCCGAAATCTTCCACTAAGGTGAAGTTGGCGATTGCAATTGCTTGCGGGCTTCTAGGCTTAATCTTCACAGTCTCTTTTTCCATTTTCTATTGGTTAAGAAAAAGAAAAACCTTGGCAGTTTCAAGGTCTTCAATGAATATCCCTTTCCAACAATTGACATATCAAGATCTACTCAAGGCAACTGCTGGCTTCTCCGGAGATAATCGAATTGGGAGAGGTAGTTTCGCGACAGTTTACAAGGGAATTCTGGAATTAGATTAAACAGTGGCATTTGTGAAAGTGCTTGACCTTCTAAAAAAAGGAGCTTCCAAAAGTTTCATGGTAGAGTGTGAAGTCTTGAAGAACATCAGGCATCGAAATCTTGTCAAAATGGTAACTGCATGTTCAAGCATTGATTTTTAGGGAAATGATTTTAAGGCTTTAGTATACGATTACATGGTTAATGGGAGTCTGGAACAGTGACTGCACTCCACCTATAAGACTGATGGGATACACGAGCCGAGAAGCTTGAATCTAATCCAAAGATTAAGCATCGCAATTGATGTAGCAAGCGCCCTTGATTATTTGCATCATCAATGTGAAACGCCAATTGTTCACTGTGATCTGAAGCCAAGTAACGTTATGTTAGATGCTGACATGACTGCCCATGTAGGAGATTTTGGATTGGCGAGATTCCTCCATGATACTTCCACCCAAGTTGATCCAAATTCAAACCAGAGCAGTACTGGTGGAATAAGAGGCACCATTGGCTATATAGCTCCAGGTAGGTAACTTGTGATGAAGCATAGCATGTGATCGGATTCTTTTTTTCTTATTTACCTTGAATGTATGTTATATCATTTCAATTTATGAACTGCAGATTACGGCATGAGAAGTAAGGTGACGACTTATGGCGATGTTTACAGTTACGGAATCATGTAGCTGGAGCTTTTTACAGGCAAGAAACCTACAGATGCCATGTTCAATGAAGAGCTGAACC
This sequence comes from Erythroxylum reticulatum, assembly GCA_025504915.1. Lineage (NCBI taxonomy): Eukaryota > Viridiplantae > Streptophyta > Magnoliopsida > Malpighiales > Erythroxylaceae > Erythroxylum > Erythroxylum reticulatum. The sequence continues at coordinate 2,340,210 of JANSVA010000218.1, read as the reverse complement.
TCCACAAATTTGCAAAAATGGCACTGCCAAACCATGTGGCGGAGATTGTGGATTCAGAAATCCTAGAAGAAGACCAGGAACCAAGCACTAATACCACAGCGAGGAGGAGGAATAACGTTGGAAATCACAAAATCATGGAATGTCTTATTGCAGTTCTCGAGATTGCAGTGGCTTGTTCCATTGAAATGCCAGAAGAGCGGATGAATATCAGCAATGTGACAGTCCAATTACAAAAAAGCAGGGAGATTCTTCTAGGAACTGGTATGCATCGAAGACGTTGAATCCTTGTTTCCTTGGAGGTTTCGAAGCCATTGTCTTAATATTTAATACTTCAAACTTACTTTGAAGTTAGCTCTCTTTTCTCTGTTTTCTTGCTAGAAGGGCTTAGGTAAGGTTTTAATTTCTTCCCAATTAATATTTTCTGTAGTAGTGCATTTATCTTATGTCACAACTTTATCAATATTATTATGTTTAAATATTGAAAATAATATTTTTAGATGCCAAACCTTTAAATCTATAACAGCATGGTATATATATATATAAGAGACAACTTCTTCTTTTTCCCCATTTTCTCATATTTTTATTTTAAACCTTAAAAGTTACAATTCACGAATTCTCTCTCTTTAACCATTCTTCACAGCCAGTGACTCAAACAGGTTAGTGTTATGTACCAATCTCTTCCTCTCGACGAGCCCATCATAACCATACTCATTTCAGTCGCAATCGTCTAAAACATATAGGAGAAAAATTGATGAAAAATGCCAATCGTCAATCCGTCACTTTTGGTGGTTTTTGCCGGTGACCATCACCACCATTTGACTCGTCTCAACGTCAGGAACAGAAGTCCCATGGTCTAGTAGCTTGTTGCAGCCCGAAACGTTGCCAAGTGACGGAAAAAGAGGTTAAAGTTTTAGCTTGTTTTTCTTTAGTTCGTTCAAATCTGTTCAGAATATGAGTATATTGCTTTGTAGAAAGTTGTTCTACTCATCAAGAGCTTTCATTTGGTATAAAATTTGTTGAATTATGAGATTGAAGATTTTCTAGTGACCAGATGGAATATTCCTACCGCCAGAGGTACTGTTTCAATAATCATTTTGGCCACTTTTGTGAAAAATTTTAAAAATTCTATTGATCATTTTTCTCTAAAGAACATAGTGAGATTTTCAACGATTTGCAAATTAAAAATCACAAAATTGTTAAACGAGAATAGAAGAAATTTCCAATTTTCATAAATGGACTGCTTAAGTAATTTGAATGATACCTAAATTTTCATTTGAGCCCAATAACTCCTAGAACTGATTGAGATATTTTTTTTATTTACTATGTATAGCACTAGCGAGACCCCATCGAAAGGTTCGAACAGATGAATTCAGTTACCAAGTTCATACCGACTTATTGTTATCGTAGTTGTACCAACAAATAAATAATGTTCAATGCTTGTATAGATGACAACATGTAATAATGAATAACCATATCAATATATAGATATCGATCAATACTTATATATTTATATAGCGAACGCATATATGCAGTAATGCATACCCGGTTTAGTATGAGCCTTTATATCAAATTAATTGAGTGGATATGTTCGATTGGGTATTGCGTACATGCATTGGTCATGACATAACTGAATATTTACTTGATAAGATGCATGCTTAATAATTTGATATGTACTGCTATGTTCGATTGTGAGGAAGAAAAGATTTGTAGGACGTGCTACCTGATGGTATGCATCAGGACCAGATTCACACTGGTTATGACTATGAGTATTGTTTTTTTTTATAATGATATTGAGATATGTTATGGGTTGATCCTTTTTGATGCTTTGCTCTCTATCAGACCTTTATTTGTGATGTTTATGACTTTGGATGCTTTGAGTGAGGGTTGGTCTGTTGGTGGTGCTTGGCTTCCTGCAACCCCTTTGGATTAAGAGAGCTTACAGTTACATAAGTATAGAAGCAAGGCTAAGCTCTCCACAATTTATTTGTTCTATTGATGTGATTAGATGTATAACATGATGTGTACGTATTTTGATATTCATGCATGACTGTACATATGGTATTGGGTATCATAGGACGATGTGAGCTTATTCAGTGAGGTCTAACTCCCCTAAACTTTATTTTTTTAGGTCAGCTACCACTAACTTCACAACAATGACTCCCGTGACATGTCCACTGCGGCCTACTTACATTTGTTTATGTTCTTTCTTTATGTTTATTTATCTTGTATTGTAGCATTCGTAGGGACAATCTTTCATGAGTTGTAACTCTTTCTTACGCACATTATTGTTATTATATTGTATGGACTTTGTTTTTGAAAAGTTAAAATTGTATTCAACAAAGCCATAACTTTACAATGTATCAGGACAACCATACAAAAGGAAGAAATGATAACGTTTTACGTAAGAGTTTAAAACTCATTACAACAGCATCGTATAGTGTAAATCTTCGTTGAAATCACCAAGTCTCTCGATTTGGCCAAAATCAATTCACTTTTCCCTTCTTCGTGAAACACTACCGAATTAGGGTAGATTGATCTACCTTTCTTTGGTCAGGCGCCGTCGCCGTCGCTGTCACTTTGATGAGGAATGTCTGCTACCGGAGTTCCTTCTCTGAAGGGGCTCCTCCAGTTCCTTTGGGCTACTTTCTTTGCCTGCTTCTGTCCCAATGTTGTGTGATACAGGTACTGTCTTCCTTCCACTAGATTTGCTTCTTCTCTGCATTTGATGTTGATTCTGCATGATTGGGAAGTTTAGGTCTTTATTTTCTGTCCTTATTAAGAAATGTCTTTCTTTCCAAATCTCCCTTTGTGAGTTCTACTAGTCCGCTACTTGTGCTTCTACCTCCCTTTTCACTTATATTGCTCCTTACCTTCGTTAATTGTTAATTCTCTATGAAAGAGCTAGATTAGGGCATATGTTTTTGGCCTTGATTGAGCTGAGAATTTTTTCTCTGATTCCTCTAATCAGAGAGCTGAGAACTTCCTTTCTTCTGCGTGTCTTGTTCTGGAACCTTCTGATATTTCTCTCTCGTCAAATCTCCTTGATGGAGGAGACGAAAGAGATAACATTTATATAATCATTGCATTTAGGGGCATGACTTAGCTTCATAAGTTAATCAATAGCTTCTATAGCAGTTGTTCCTACATTAGAGATGAAATTGAATACCTTAATCTGCTCCCATATAAAATGTGAGAAGGAACATTTGAAGAACAAGTGATCCCTCAATTTTAGGTCAGTCTGACATAAAACACAGGCTAGGTTGGTAGAGATAAAGTACAATCTGTCTGTAGTAGGTAACTTATTTAACATTGTGAGCCATAGAAGGATAGAGTAGCTCCATACTATAGGAAACCAAGTCTGGACTGAATTGTTCCTGTTCTGCCACTTCCTAAACTTAGCAATATTGAAAGTGTTCAGAGGCAGGTTGAGACATTGGAAGGTGTCCTCCCTATCAAGATTTGGTTGATAGTTTGACCTCAAATATTGTAGGTCTATAGTTATATTCCACTGCCCTCCTAGCAAAATGGATTTTACCTTTGCATTGGTAGGGAAATCATTTTAAACTTGAAAAGCATGGGGAAGTCTAGCTAGAGATCCTTGACCCGTCCAGTTGTCGAACCAAAGATAAGCCTTGTGACCATTCCCAATTTTATAAGAGATCAAAGGTTCAAACATAGGTCTGAGTTTCAGTAGCTGGGTCAAGGGCCATAAGAAGGAAGGTTTTATAAGAATTGACCAAACACTAGCACCTTTTAGAATGTAGGTATGCAATCACCGAATCTATATGGATTTTTTTCAGTAGAATATTCCAAAGATTCTTGATTAGTGTTGTTCTATTGAATGAAGCTATTGGTATCAATCTTATCCCCCTTGTCATTCTTTATGCAAACTTCTTTCCATTTTACCTTAGCAAAATGCCTGTCCAAATTAAGGTTTCCACAAAAGAATCTTCAAAATAGCTTATCAATCATTTTGATAACTCCTTTATCTAGAAACATGTTGGAAGACCAGTAAATATAAAGAGAATTTAGGACTGATTTGATAAGTTACAATTTCCCATCAAAAGAGTACCCAGTTAGACCACATTCCCAATCTTTTATGTATCTTGTCAAACAAGGGTAGGCACTCCAAAAATCAAATCCTTATGGTGGTAATAGGGAGTCCCAAATAGGATAGAGGAGTTTTCCTTTTGCTCATTCCTATTATTAGGGATATTCTGGTTCCCATATTGTTTGCCCCTTCCGATAAAACAAACTTACTTTTGGTGAAGTTTATCTCCAGCCTTGAGAGCTTCTTGAAAATAGTCAGAATTGACATAAACAGCTCTATGGACTCACTATGTGCTTTGGAGAAAAGTAATAGGTCATCCGTAAAACATAAATTAATTAGCCTTACCTTATTAAATTTTGTATGGAATTTAAAACACTTACTCTCATCAACTTTCTGCTGATTTAGCTGGCTTAAAACTTCCATACAAATGATAAATAGATATGGAGAGATAGGGTCACTTTGTCTCAAGCCTCTTAAACTCTTAAAAGAATCAGTTGGAGTATCATTCACTATTATGGAGTAGGTAGGAAAGGTGATACAAGCCTCAACCCACTTTACAAATTCCTTAGGGAACCTTAAATGTGTTAAAGTCCAAAGGATAAAGTCCCATTTAACCTGGTCAAAAGCTTTCTTAAAGTCCACTTTTAGGATACAATTCTATAGATTGTTCTTTTTTGATACCCTTTCATCAACTCTTCAATAATGGAAATATTATCCCCTATTCTTCGACCATACATAAAAGCACTTTGGTTGTCAAAATCAGAGAGTTCAGCATTAACTTTAGCCTATTTGCTAAGATTTTGGATATAATCTTGTAAAGGAAATTGGTGTAAGCAATAGGCCTAAAGTCTTCCAGTGTAGAGGAGCAAGAGGATTTAGGAATCAAGCATATATAGGTTTTATTAATATCTTTTAGCAGAACCCCCTCGAGAAGAGTTCCATTACTACATTCTTAACCATAGGCCTAGTCTCTTCCTATGTTTTCTGGAAAAAATAGCCATTAAACCCGTCAGGTCTAGGGGATTTATTTGAGTGCATATGAAACAACACTTCATCAATCTCCTTATCTTCTACTGGTTAAATGAGAGTTGCAGCTTGTTCCTGGGAAATCCTTTTATGCAAGAAGGATTCAAGAGTGGTAGAATTTGCTTGGTTTCGAGATGAACCATATAAATTCTTCTAATGTCTCTTAGTTTCCTTTAGAAGATCTTCTTGGTTGGTAATAACCTCTCCATCTTATAACTTTAGTAAGCAGATTCTATTTGCATTTTTCCTAGCTAAGACTGAACTGAAGAAAAATTTAGTGCATCGTTCACTTTCTTTCAACTAGTTAACTTTGGCACTTTGCTCTATTAAGCTGTCATAATCCCTAGCTTTAGAAAGGTAAGACATTAAAAGAGTCTTCTTAGCATTCAATAAACTAGGATTAGTCGGGTACAAGTCAATCTGCTGCTACATCCTTGCCAATTCCTCTCTAGCTTTGTTAACAACTTGTTGATTCTAGTAAAGCTTTACAAAAGCACACTGTAAGACCTTATGTTCATTAGTGATTCATCCCTCGTTTTATAGCCTTAAGCTGTTGAACACAAGCATACTGATGTGTCCCTATAATCGTAGTCCTCATTCCTCTTTTTAGAGCCTCATCATCAATTAAAAAATTGTTAAATCTAAATGACACTTTTCCGTTTTGGAAATGATGTAGGTTCTCAATAACCATAGGCATATGATAGGAGAATAAGGGGTCTAGGACAAAAGTTACACTATTCGAAAACTGAGAAATCCAATCCTTATTCACCATGGCCCGATCAAGCTTTTTCCTCAAAGCCCATGTTCCCATCTACTTATTTGTCCAAGTAAAGAAATGTCCCTGCGCCTTTAGGTCAAAGATCGCTAGTTGACCCATACAATCATTGAGGTTTGGAGAAAAATTCCTCAAGCTATAATTACCTTGAGCTTCTATTTTGTATAACATAGAGTTGAAATCTCCACAATTGGCCACATTCTGGAACTGAAGTAAGCTTTCCCATAATAACTTCCTCTGAAATCCTTGATTAGACCTGTACACAAATAAAGCAAGGAAAACTACATTGTCTTGTAGTAGTTTACAATTCAGATGTATAACTTGCATCTCATTGACCAAAATCTGAACATCCACCACCTTAGGATCATAACCAACAATGATTCTCCCGTACCTATGGGCTTGATGGTTGGAGGCAAATCTTCATTTTGATCCCAATTTGTTCAATATCTTAAGATTTTCATAACTGATTTTAGTTTCAAAGAAAACAAAAATACATGGCTTAGTGATATAGACAAAATCCCTTAGAGATGAGAGCTTTTTAGGATAGTTGATTCCCTCACATTCCATGCTAAGATCTTAATAAATCATAGCAGAATTCTAAGAAGCATGGACACGACAACATTTTTTCCGTGTCCGTGTGTCGGACACGCGGTGTACGTGTCATAATAAATAAATATTTTTTCACCTAGGACACGACTTGGACACAGTTGGAGATGGCTCGGATACGACTGAAGATAGCTCGTCTGAATATGGCTCGTAACATTTTTATCAATTATTAAAAAATTATTTAGTTGACGTCTTCCTTATTAACAAAGAATTTCCCAAATTCCTTGTTCTTCTGTCCCCGCCGATTTATGCCTCTCACAAATCTTGCTCCCTAGCTTTCTCATCCATTTCAGTCGAAGTTGTCACTGGCCCTCAAGCGCCCATCGCTCCTCGTTGTTTTCCAGCTGACGTCGAGCTGTCATGTGAATGATTAATTCTACTTTTGGATAAGAGATTGTAGACAAATTGCTTAATGGAATATATGTTCCATGCTTTTTTAAAGGACCTTATAAAGTACCAAATATGTATGAACTATCAAGATGTTGGAAGTCTTGAAACACATCAATTAATATATATCATATTATGAATTCTAATTTTTTCTTAATTCTAAATTTTATAATATATATATATGTCGTGTTCGTGTCCACCAAATTTTAGAAGTTGGTGTGGCCCCGTGTCGGTGTCCCGTGTTCATGTCAGTATCCGTGCTTCTTAGGAGCATATTAATTTTGGAGCCCTTCCTTATGCTCCTATCACATTTCCTCTTAGTAGTTATCAAAAATTCACCGCTGGTAGGGTCCTCCTCCTTATTTTCCATAGCAGTGACTTCAGTATCGTTTAGAACAAAATCCTTAGAGTTGTCTTCAAGATTTATTGGTAATCCCTCCCCCAAGTTTGGTTCATTTAAGGGCAGCTCATTTACCTCATTGGCTTCATCAACAGTAACTTCCCCATCAGCCTCTGTATTAACTATGTTCCTCACCGCTTTTGCCTGTCTTTCCACATCACATTCTCTTCCTAATCCATCCTGTCACTCTTCAAGAATGGTCTTAGTTCTGGACCTCCTAATCTGGCCAATCTCTTTTGTTGAGAGATCAATACCCATTAGTTCCTTATAATCTCCCCTAAGAAAAGTCATGCCCTTAGGTATCCATTTTTTTACCTTGAGAAACAAGAGATGGCTTCCATTGGTATTGTACTGTAACATAATCCTCATACAGAGAACCATCGGGCCCCAATCTCAATGTAGGAATGGATTTCGGTTAGTCATTGGAAAGGTTCATATTGATACATATTCTAACGAATCCCAATCTCTTCCTATTTGTTGTATTATCATCCAAGCATATTATCATCCAAGCATAGTGGTTTACCCAAGAAACTTGCTAACATGCTCAATCCCTTAGTTGTCTAATATTCAAGAGGTACATTAAAGAGGGTTACCCACATAGGAGCTAGTCTTTTTTCCTCACAATTCATATAGAATCCTGGTTGGCATGGTTGTAAAAATAATGGGGAGTTTGCTATATGCCATGACCCTTCTTCAACTACCTTTAGAGCTTGGGCTTTAGAGGAAAATTTGAACAAAATGTATTTATCTTCCGCTATTAAAGCCTCCATAAATCCTTTGTTCTTCCAAGCTGAATTAGCCTAACGTTGAATCACAGGAAATGCGGGCCTTTTACCCTAGAAAAACTCAGTGAGGGAGTTTTCCCAAGATTTAACCCCCTCCTGTAATGTCTTTATAACAGGGGAACTACCATTCGACCCTCTTCTGTCTTAGGGGGTAGTAGTGCAAGGTTAGGTCTGTAGAACCACCCACCACTTGCTTCCAGGTTCTCCTCTCTGTCGGCTAAGGAGAAGGGAGTGGAGTGGGTAAAGGTAAGGGTGGAGGGGAGAGGGAGGCAGGTGCAGCTGATGTTTGGATCGCAGAGAATGGTTGAGTTGGGACCACGCAGGTTTTCAGAGCTACATCTGAGGTTGAAAGTGAGGTAGAGGTTGAGGGTAAGGGGGGATTCCTCTATGGCAATTTTTTGTTTTTTGGTGGGAGAAGGATTCTGTAGAGTCCACATTGTAGGTCTGTATTTGTCATAGGTTTAGGCAGGTTCTGAAAAGGGAAGGTTGATAGGTAGGAAGGTGGATAGAAAAAAGGAGGTATGAGACGATGAAGGAGTTCAAAAGAAGAAGGAAAGAAATAGACACAGGAAGGAAAGGTTCAAAAAGATGAGAAAGCAGTTGGTAAGAGAGTTTCAGCAGAGGTTTTCAGAGGCTGTTTGGAATGGAAGAATGGGAGAAACTAGAGAGAGGACAGAGAACTTCTCTCTAACCCATTCATTTTGACTCCAGGTTAGAGTTAGGTTCGTGTCCTGTATTGTATGGACTTGTTGCGTTTTTACGTTGCGTATGGTTGCTGTCTCCAATATCTGGAGACAGAACGAAACAAAAATTTGGAGACGGAATGGAACAAAAACTGGAGACAGTGAGATGTTTGGTTGTGGTGGACAGAACAAAAAAACTGTTTCTGTCTCGAGGACAGAATGTGTTTGGTTGCAGTGGACAAAATGAAAAAATTGTGTCAATGATAAAAATTTCTCCGGTTCTTAATATGATTAGAAATATGTAATTCATTGATAATTTTATTACGAATGATTTA
>JANSVA010000218.1:2281307-2292511 GCA_025504915.1 Erythroxylum reticulatum | reverse complement strand
ACTTTTAATTAAGTCAATTGTTGCAATCTTTTCTTAATTAGTTACTGCACAAATTTTTCATATTCATAGTTACTTTGGTTGCATTGAATTGGGTAGTTATTTAGAAATTTATTTAAGTTAAATTTGTTTTTTTTAAAAGAAAAAATTTCTTTACATTAATTTTAAATTTCCAAATTTTCATCCAACCAGATTTCAAATACCATTAGCTAGCATAGAATTAAACTTTCTCATAATCTCTGTGGACACGACTCGGTTCTTACCGATTTATTACTCACTTCGACAACCGTGCACTTGCAGTTCGCGAACACCTGTAAATACTAGTTTTGCTAGATTTGAGAGAAGGTTAAAGGCACGGAATGAAAATGCAGCTAGTGCACACATTGCTCCATAAGTTGATACGCCAGAACCAGACCCAATTTCAGAAACTTCTTCTTCTGATGTCCTTGAGACACCACCTGTGGTGAGAAGGTCAGCAAGGTCAACAAAAGGTAAAGCTCCAAAAAAATATTCTCCTTCATTACATTATCTTTTATTGACAGATGCTGGTGAGCCAGAGTCGTACCATGAAGCTATGCAGGTAGATGATTGGTCCAAGTGAGAGCATGTAATGGATTATGAGATTGCGTCCTTGGATAAGAATAGAACCTGGGAACTAATTGAGTTACCTGCAGGTAAGAAAGCTTTATTGAATAAGTGGGTGTATAGGATCCAGAATGAGCCTGATGGTAACACCAGGTATAAGGCTCGATTGGTAGTTAAGGGATTTTCACAAAAGGAGGGTATAGACTATAATGAAATTTTTTCTCTTGTTGTGAAACTAACTACCATTAGAATATTATTGAGTTTGGTTGCAGCTGAGAATTTGCATCTGGAATAAATGGATGTAAAAACTGCATTTTTAGATGGTGATTTGGAGGAGGACTTGCATATGAGGCAACTAGAAGGGTATATGGTTCCAAATGAGGAACACTTAGTGTGTAGGCTCAAAAAAAGTCTATATGGGTTAAAGCAGGCTCCGAGACAGTGGTACATAAAGTTTGACACCTTTATGTACAAAACTGGATTCCACACGAGTGATAAGGATCATTGTTGCTATTTTAAGAAATTTTATAATTCTTACGTTGTGTTACTCTTGTATATAGATGATATGTTGATTACAGGGTCTAGTTTAAAGGAAATCAACAAATTAAAGAAAGAGATGTCAAAGCATTTTAAGATGAAGGAATTGGGTCTTGCGAAGCAGATTCTTGAGATGAGGATTTCCAGGGATAGGTCGAAAGGCACTTTGAGACTATCCCAGGAAGATTATGTACGTAAGGTTTTGGATCGTTTCAGAATTAGTGATGTGAAGCCCAGGAACACTCCATTGGCAAATCTTCTCAAATTGTCAAATGAGCAGTCACCCAGGACAACTAAGGAGCAGGACTACATGTCCAAGGTACTTCACGCTTCTGCAGTTGGGAGTTTGATGTATGCTATGATCTGCATTAGACCAGACATAGCGTTTGCAGTGGGAGCAATAGCTAGATTTATGGTTGATCTTGGTAAGGCACATTAGGAAGCTGTGAAATGGCTTCTAAGATACTTAAAAGGCACTGCTAGTACTTCGTTTGTGTTTGATAAGATCAAGGTTGAACTAGAAGGGTTTGTTGATGCTGATTTGAGTAGGGATTTTGACAACAGTAAGAGTACAACTGGGTATGTCTTCACACTTGGTGGTACAGCTATAAGATGGATGTCTAGATTTCAAAAGTGTATTGCAATGTCTACCACAGAGTCTGGAATATGTTGCTATGTCTAAAGTTAGGAAAGAAATGGTTTGGTTACAAGATTTTGTGGAAGTTATAGGCAAGAAGCATCGTGATGGTGCTCTCTACAGTGAAAATCAGAGTGCCATAAAGTTGTGCAAGAATCCAGTCTTGTATTCAAGAACCAAGCATATCAGGCGTAGGTTCTACTTCATTCGCAGTTTGATTGAGAATGGTAATATGTGGCTTGATAAAGTCTTCGGTAGTAAGAGCCCAGCTGATATGTTAACTAAAGGGGTTGATGTTGGGAAACTGAGGTTATGCAAGACCTCAGTTGGCCTCCGTGATTGATAGTGAGGCGATGATGGTGCACTAGGTGGATATGTGATGATAGGAAGTAGAGTTGATGATGAGGAAGTTAGATCCTTAGTCTCCAAGTAGGAGATTGTTGAGGACGTGGAGCCTTAGTATGAAGAACGTTGGATTTGGGCTGAATTATTTACGCTCTTTATGTTTCTTTTTTACAGTCTCCTAGTTATGTGGGACTTCTTGTTAAGCAAGAATTATTATTATATAGCAACACAAAAACAAAGTGTGCGTGAGTCTCTTGTACTTCAGTCACAACAAAAGTAATAAACCTAATGCATCATCTCGTAGATGTAGCCACGTTGGTGAACCACGTAAAAGAATCTCTGTGTCTCCTTTGTTTTTGTTCGTTCTTGCTCTTGCTATTGTGTGTGTGTGATTCTACGATCCTAACACAACCGCTATGCGGATTGACTTGCCAATTCAGCTATCACTTATGGTCTAGGATTGTCCATTCTCAATACTACACCTATAGAGTGCCTCCCATTTCTTTTAGAGAATATAGCCGGGATTTATTTCGCGAGATTTATCTTGTAACTGTTTTATTTTTTTCCTCAGTATCAAAAAAAAAAAAGAGGCAGGACCGTAAAAGTAAAGTGCTAGAGATCACGTGGTGCGTTCTGTTTGCTTTAACTTGCTATGTAGGATTTCCACAAATGCGTCCACTAATTACCAACGACTAAGTTCAATTACTTCGCAGAAAAAGAATTATTGAAGTCAAGGTCGATTGTTTTTACTTTAACTTTTTATTTTTATTTTGATTGCTTTTATGAAGTTCAATTATTTCACAACAGTAAAATTCTTGAAGTCAAGTCAATTGCTTTTACTTTTTTATTGATAAAAGTAAAAGCAATGGATCACAATCAATAAAAAAACAAAATCAATTGACCTTAGACTTCTAATTGCAAATAATACTACTTCAAATAAAAATAAAACTTTGTTTAGTTGTTAATGTGTTATTATATTTTTTTATCACTAATAGTAATTACGTATTATATAAAATTTAAAAATAATTTTTAATTAAATCAATTTATTTTAACCTCTTATATGATATTTATTAAAAATTATCAATAAAAATAATCTTGAGATTGGATTGGCTTGTTCTGCTGAAATATCGGGAAGCGGAGGAATATCAGCAATGTGACAGTCCAATTGGAGAAAAGCAGGGACATTCTTCTAGGAACTGGTGTGCGTAGAAGACGTTGAATCCTTAAGGTGTGTAGAAGCCATTGTCTCAATAATGGTGCGATCAATTTCTCTGTTTTGTTGCTAGAAGGGTTTCGTTAAGGCGTGGAGTTCTTCCCAAATAATAACTGTGTGGTGGTACATTTATATTATGTCACAGACTTCAGGAATAAAGGCAAAGGCTTCTGCTCAAAAGTTAATTCAGTATCAATTGTAATCTAAATTAGTAGTTAATATATTAAAATTTTTATTAAATTCAAATTCAAATAATCAATTCTAATATTTATATTAAATTAATATTGTTTTAATTGAAATTTAACAAAAATAAAATTATTTTAATTAATCATATTAAAATTAATTAAAATAATTTTACATTATTACGATGCTAAAGAAGTCAGCAGACTTTACTGTAATTTAATAATTTAAAAATTAAAATAAATTTAAGATTTAAAATTTTTAATTAGTATTAAATTCATATATAATAAAATTTTAATAAAATTAAAGAAATTAAAATAAGATTAAAGAAGAATACTATTTTTATCAATCAAATAAATTAAAATTTAATTAAAAAAGAGTGTTAAATAAATGTTAAATGATATATTTTGATTTGTAAAAATAATTAATTTATAAAAATGCAATTTTTAATAACAATAATTATTAAAATAAACTAAACAAAAAAATAGTCATTTCAAAATTTTTACAATTGAATCAATAAAATTAATTAATTTTTAATCATTATCCTAATTTGCTTCTACATAAATGGTTAAGGTCTTTAATTTCTGTTAAAACCATGTCAATTTCATTTGACTTATAGCAGGTTAGCACCTAATAATATATTTTAATCACCAACTTTTATTATCTAATTAAGATTGCCATGCTTATTAAATAATATCCTTAATAATTTTCAAGCAACTGAAAATTTTATAAATAACTCTATCTATTCAATAATTTTTCTTGAATCAATCCTTATAAAATCTTGTTCGAAATTCATTTTCTTTAATATATGACTACTAAATAAGCAAAAAATGATAATAAAATATTATCTCATTATCGTAGTATAACTAAATCTTTATCAACTCTATACCCCTTTCTATCTATAATACTTGTGAAGAAAATAGTAAGTGTATTACAATTAAATATCAAACTATTACAAATAAAGCTCTGTATCTATCTTTTTTGGTAATCCTAGACACTTTTACAATTCATGGGCATGACGATCGAGTAAAGACAAGACGGATGACAGTTAGATCAAGCTCTTTTGGACATAATAGGCACGTAGGACTGACGGTCATGTAAGTTGCCACACGCTAGTATTCTTTATTTACATGACAGGGTGGATCATTTTTAATTATGTAATGACTGTGTAAGTGACCAAAGGTTTTTTTACGTAAATCTTGGTGTTTGCTTTGTTAACCTTCTTATTTTCATACTAATTTGCTATTTTAGCATCATTTTAGTTATCTTCTAGCACTCCTCTCTCCTGTTCTTCACTTTACTTTCTCCACAAAGCTTCTCATCTTTTTGCAGGGCCTTGTGCCACCATGAATTTAATTTATATGTTACTACATTACACACAACTCATAAACAACACGGCTTCTTTATATGTCACCAATCACACAATTTACAAGCATTAATTATAAGTGAAAAACTCCTATTATATTAATTTAATAAAAAGAAATCAACTTTTTGCATCACAAATTAATATAATAGTGAAAAGTTGAAAAATCTATTGGTAAATATTATACGAGTTAAAAACTAAAACAAATTGGGAGTTGAATTAACCTGATTTAAAGAAAATAAAAATGACAAAAATTTGAAATAAACGAAAATATTCATATTTGTAAAATTAATAATGAATCTTGGTTTCGAGTTACCTACATTATTAAATTAATATGGATCATCGATATAAAATTAAGTTCATTAATAAATACTCATTGGGTGATATTTGTTCTTAAGATTAAATGAATAGAAACATGTATTCTAATCACTCTTATTAACCAACAAATTAGATACGATCTTAAGTTTGATTAATTAATAGTTTTGAGAACTAAGAGAACCGATGAGCAAGACAATAAACATATGATATATATTTAATCTGGATAAGTATCTTTCTTAGAATTTCCAATCCTTAACGTAAAAATGATAATCCTAATTGTCACTTTAGATTAGCAAAACTGAACGTCAAATTCTAATAATTTGCCTATAAATTAAATTAATCAACTCCTAATTACGCACCTTAGAGATCAATAAATTCAATCATAAAAAACAATTCGAAAGACACTTAATATTTATCAGTGAAATACACTTTATTCAGAAAATCTCACACATATTAGATGATAATATGATTCCCTTCAATCAAGAAAGAGAATTTAGCTACTAATAACAGAGGTAAAACTCATCAAAAGAATAACAAAGCACAGAGTGTTCATATATGGTCTTTCAAAAAAAATACAAAAATCTTTTAAACACAAAAAAGAGAGTAGAAAATGTAAAGATGATCTAACTAGAAGTGTCATCTCTTTCCTATTGTCATTATCTTTATCAGATACACTCCCTACATAACGAGGCAGTAGATCTCCATCTAAAAGACAATAACTTGATTTCTTAAATAATAAAAATCCTAAGTGTATCGAATCTATATTCAAATCAGATTTTGTAGATAAATTTTCTTTTTGCATATGCCTACGCTTAGTCAAAAACTTTTCTGCCAACTAGGAATTCGAATTGTCTTTGCTTTCAGTTTATATTTTTTATTCAAATTCATCTGCCATGTGTTGAAAGTCATCTGAGAATAATTAAGAAATAAGTTTATTAAATTTAAATAAAAATTTCAACATATTAAAAAAATTTATATCCAAATTTAGCAAAACAATAATAACTTATCAAAACATCACAGCTCCTTTACATATCACCATTCACACAATTTACAGGGAATAATTATAAGTGAAAAACTCCGGTTGTATTAATTTAATAAAAAACACATAATTTATCAGTATCAGTAATTAGAAATTTCCTCAATTCTTCCCAAAATCAAAATCAAGGAATTGGGAGCATAAAAACAATTAACATAAGGAAGATAAAACATCCAAAAACACATAATTTATAAAAGTAATTAACAAATATTACATATTACAACATGTAAAACTTTTCTTATTATGAAATTTTATTGTAATCTTTTGTATAATCATCGATA
This sequence comes from Erythroxylum reticulatum, assembly GCA_025504915.1. Classification (NCBI taxonomy): domain Eukaryota; kingdom Viridiplantae; phylum Streptophyta; class Magnoliopsida; order Malpighiales; family Erythroxylaceae; genus Erythroxylum; species Erythroxylum reticulatum. The sequence continues at coordinate 2,286,019 of JANSVA010000218.1, read as the reverse complement.
TCTATTTTAAAGCCCCCTTGTTTTCATCTGAAATCACCCTTCAAATATTTTAATGCAATCTTCTCCCTTCTCTCTCATATTTATTCCTTTTCTTTTGTTTTTGTGAAGAATGATGACTAAAATTATAATAAATCATTTTATAAACCGAGGAATAAAATTTTTAAAAGTTGTACATTTTTTAAACTTTTTATAAATTCTTGACTTAGTTCTGATTTGATATTTTTATTAAAATTTACAATTAAAATGATTAATATTGTTTAATAGTACAATAGAATGAACTTAAATTTTTTTGCTAAAATTTTCTATTTAATTTCAAAAATTTTTAATTTTTCATAATTTTTTAATCATCTTGACTCAATATTTTTTTAAAAATTTTATTTGAAATCATCATTAACTATATTAGAAAATTAATATTAAACATAATCATTTCATAAGTATCAATCTAGTAATTAATGACATTTTGACTTAGGATTAACCTAAGTTGAGTAAATTTTAGGTTAGATTTGATTTTTTTTTTCCTCATTTAACTTTAGGATTTAAATTGAGCTTAAACTTGAGCTGGACGACCGATTCGACCTCAAGTCTAAAAATTTTGAGTAAAATTAATAATATTAAAAATGACTTATTTTAAAATTAAAAATTAAAAAATTGGGTTTGATTGGCCCGACTATAAACTCGAGCCAAACCAAACTTCTGAAAAATTTCTGGTAGAGGGTCAGGTAGGTATGTTTCTTTTCCTTCCTGATAAAAAGAGGCAGGACCGTGAAAGTAAAGTGTCTTTATCACATGGTCCGTTCTGTTTGCTTTAACTTGCTATGTAGGATTAGGATTTCCACAAATGCGTCTACTAAGTACTACTAACTAATAAGTTCAATATCTTCACAAATGTAGAATTTTTCAAGTCAAGGTCGATTGCTCTTACTTTTTTATTGATTGTGATTTTAGTTTTTGTTGTTATTTCTATTGCTTTTACTTTTTTATTGATTGTGATTTTAGTTTTTGTTTTTATTTCTATTGCTTTTACTTTTTTATTGATTGTGAATTTACTTTTGTTTTTATTTCGATTGCTTTTACTTTTTAATTGATTGTGATTTTACTTTTTGTTTTTACAATCAATAAAAAAGTAAAAGCATCGACCTTGACTTTCAACTGCAAAGAATTCTAATTCAAATTAAAATTAAATTTTGTTTGGTTGGTAACGTTTTGTTATATTTTTGTCACTTATAATAATTACATATTAAATAAAATTTAAAAATAAAATTTAATTAAATAATTACATATTAAATAAAATTTAAAAATAAAATTAAATTAAATAAATTTATTTTAATCTTTTATATAAAATTATTTTATTCTATTGAAAATAATTAAAAATTAAAATTTTATTTAAGTGTATTTTAATATTAAATCAATTTTTATCTAAAATTTATATACTTTGAAGATATTTTAAATTCAATTATATTTACTAATAATTATTTAATTTAATTTAATTGAAAATTTAAATAAAAACTTTAAGTAAAATTAAATTATTCATAATTCTTATTAATAATTAATTAAATATATAATATTAAATCAAATTATTCATAATTTTTATTAAAAGTTACTATGTTAAATAATTAAATAATATATATATTTAGTTAAAAATATAAATAGAAACAATTATTCCAGACAATGATTTTTCCCCGTCCTTTAAATTTCTTTTTAGAAATTACAAGAAACATATTAACAAGACATAAATTTGTACACAATTCTCACCAGGAATTCTACAAACAAAAAGTTAATCTGCAGTACACAAAAATACAGCAATTACAACAAAAGTTTCAAATTAACCATATCGACGTGAGATCGTGGCTAATGGGTTCTTGTTTAGAAAATTAGAAGTAACATGCTGTGTTTTGTTATGTTTTAGTTAGGTAAACACTAGAGAATCCTTTTCAGTTCATCGGTCGTTTAATTGTGGTGGTGGTAATCAAACTACTGTTATCACTGCAAGATATGGATACAGGCACTTTGTGTTTACTTTTCATACTCCTGGCTTTTCAACTTCCCCTTTCCTTCTCATTTCTTCCAGGAAATGAGACAGATCGACTGTCTCTGCTAGCCATTAAGGATCAAATTCAGCACGATCCTTTTGGGAGGCTCGAGTCATGGAATGAATCCTCGCATTTCTGCCATTGGCTTGGTGTTACTTGTGGACGCAAGCACCAGAGAGTCGTCCAGCTTAACTTCACCGCTTGGGAATTGGTAGGCAGGTTAGCTCCTGACATCGGGAACATGAGTTTTCTGAGAGTGATAAACTTGCAAAGCAACAGTTTTAGTGATCGTATTCTACCAGAATTGGGACTTCTGTTCAGGTTGCAGATGCTACTCCTTCGAAACAACGAGTTCATCGGTGAAATCCCCGTGAACGTCTCACGTTGCTATAACCTACAAGAACTAGACGTAGCTAACAACAGTTTGACTGGCAAACTTCCTGCTGAATTTGGAATTTTATCTAATCTGAGGTTACTTATTATCCACAAAAACCATCTGTTTGGCGAGATACCGTCTTCTTTGGCGAATATTTCATTTCTTGAAGGCATTTATGGGAACTATAACAACTTCCAAGGAGGTATTCCAGAGAGGTTTGGACAGCTAAGAAGACTAAAAGTCTTTAACCTCGGTGAAAACAACCTGAGTGGTAGTATTCCAACTTCCATGTACAATATCTCTTCATTAACTACTATAAATGTGCTTCTTAACCGACTTCGCGGAAGTCTTCCGCACAACCTTGGTGAAACTCTTCCAAACCTCGAATACTTGGGACTTGGTGAAAACCAATTCACTGGCCTGATTCCCTCATCACTTTCCAACGCATCCAATCTTAATTATTTTGATATTGGAACTAACAAATTTGCTGGAAGACTGCCTACTTTTGCAAAACAACAAAATCTGCAAGCGTTGCAAGTTTCTGCCAACAATCTTGGGAATGGAGAAGACGATGACCTGAATTTTCTGTACTCCTTGGAAAATAATACATTTTTAGAAGTTTTGATCATAAGTGAAAACAACTTTGGAGGGATCATGCCACAAATAGTCGGCAACTTCTCGACAAAACTCTCGTTCATGGATTTTGCCCAAAATCAAATAAGAGGAATCATTCCAACTGAAATCGGAAATCTCATCAGCCTGGAGCATTTGCTTTTACAGGGAAATCAGTTGACTGGTAGCATTCCGAGTTCTATTGGGAAGTTAGAAAACTTGCATCGTTTGTATCTCAACGGGAATGAATTGTCTGGAGGTATCCCATCCGCTATGGGGAATATTACTTCTTTAAACGAACTATCTTTAGGCGGTAACAAGTTACAAGGAAGTATTCCTTCAAGTCTTGGAGATTGCCGGCATTTAGAACTCTTGATTCTTGCTGAAAACAAACTAAGCGGTCCGATACCAAAAGTAGTGTTTGGAATTTCATCCTTGGCAATACACTTAGCCTTATACGATAATGAGTTTGAAGGTTCCCTCCCCTCTGAAGTGGGTAAGTTGGAAATGCTTGGAGATCTGGATGTTTCATACAACAGATTATCAGGAGAAATTCCCGAAACTCTTGGGAATTGCAAAAGCTTGGAATTTTTATCTCTGGCTGGAAATTTCTTTCATGGGAAAATTCCGGAGTCAATGGGTTCTTTGACGGCAGTTCAATATCTCCTTCTCTCAAACAACAACTTCACTGGCCAAATCCCCGAGTTTATGAGACATTTAAGATTTCTAGAAGGTTTGGATCTGTCATTTAACGACCTGGAAGGTGAAGTGCCTGTGCAAGGGGTGTTTGAAAATGCAACTGCAGTTTCACTTGTAGGCAACCAGAAGCTTTGTGGTGGAATTCCTCGACTCAACATCTCACGATGTACCACAGGCAAGTCGAAATCTTCCAGCAAGGTGAAGTTGGCGACTGCAATTGCTTGTGGGCTTCTAGGCATAATCTTCACAATCTCCTTTGTCGTTTTCTGTTGGTTAAGAAAACGAAAAACCTTGACAGTTTCCACGTGTTCAGTGAAGATCCCTTTCCAGCAAGTGACCTATCAGGATCTACTCAAGGCAACTGCCGGCTTTTCCGAAGATAATGTAATTGGGGCAGGTAGTTTCGGCACAGTTTACAGGGGGATTCTGGAACAGGATCAAACAGTGGTGGCTGTGAAAGTGCTCAATCTTCTAAACAAAGGAGCTTCCAAAAGTTTCATGGTAGAGTGTGAAGCTTTGAAGAACATCAGACATCGAAATCTTGTCAAAGTGGTAACTGCATGTTCGAGCATTAATTTTCAGGGAAATGATTTTAAGGCTTTAGTATACGAGTACATGGTTAATGGGAGTCTAGAACAGTGTCTGCACTGCACCGATAATACTATTGGGATACAAGGGCCGAGAAGGTTGAATCTAATCCAGAGGTTAGGTATCGCAATTGATGTGGCAAGCGCCCTTGATTATTTGCATCATCAATGTGAAACGCCGATTGTTCACTGTGATCTGAAGCCAAGCAACGTTATGTTCGATACGGACATGACTGCTCGAGTTGGAGATTTCGGATTCGCGAGATTCCTCCGTGATACTTCCACCCAAGTTACTCCAAATTCAAACCAGAGCAGTACTGGCGGCATAAATGGCACCATTGGCTATATAGCCCCAGGTATGTAACTTCTGATGAAGCATACCGTGTCCATCGAATTCTTTTTTTATTG
>JANSVA010000218.1:2247320-2257999 GCA_025504915.1 Erythroxylum reticulatum | reverse complement strand
AACACCTGAAATAATTTCTTAACCAATTCTATACATTTTATTATTATCAAAACATAAGTGGGATTTAATTTGTCAACTACCATTGGTCCAACAAGCTAGACAACACTTACAAGGTTTTGATCAAGCTGAGGTATGTAATAAACTTCCTCAAGTATCATGTTTCCTGCTCTTATTTCTAACTTCACAGCCTCGTTCCATGTAACAGGTAAAATATCTCCATTACCTATTCTAACCACAGCATTAACTCCATTATTCTTTTCTATAAATGCCTCCTTCTTCATTGTCATGTGGTTGGAGCAACCACTATCTATCAAACACTCACTTCTCTTCATATTAATCACCTCAGATTCACAAACATTGTCTGCAGATTCCATTTCCAAATCTTGACAAATTTTTGCTACAAATACACTCTCTTCGGTTATATTTTTCTTTGATTGCATTTTGGTATGTGAAGGTCCAGGTTGGGTGCTTGACATGTTTGGTGAGTTGTTTTGAGAATTTGAATGAGTTTGGGGTTGGGAATATAGCACAGATTCAATCATCGAGTTTGTACCTTGAGAATGTTGGCTTGATTGGCTAGGCATAGTTGTTTGAATGGTTTGATGAGTCTGATATAATGAACTTGATTGAGAAGAGTTTGGATAAGTCATTTGAGGATAATAAACATAGGGTTGAGGGATCAATGAGGGTTGAGTCAATTGAGGTTGAAACATATGCGGTTGAGGCACTAGAAATGAAGTTATGTAAGGTCGAGCTAGTTGGGATGGTTGATGGTTGTCAGGTTTTCCAGCAACATGTTCTTGGTGTATTTGTGATTCAAAGGAATTTTGGTAAGGCTGTGGTGGAGTTGGCATCAAATTTAGTGAGCTACCTAGTCTTTGTAGAGGATGTATTGGAGGTGGCTTGCCAAAGGGAGAACTTTGAGGGTTTTGTTGTTCTTTCAGCCACTTTTCATAGCATACTCTTCTTGTATGTCCCCTTTTCCTGCAAAAAAATGCACTCAACATTGTCATTCCAATAACATTCTTCAGCTGCATGATTTTTACTTCCACAAAATTTGTAATTTGCAAACATGCCCCATCTAGTCATTCTTGATCCACCTTGCATTCGAGTGTCTTTATTTCCAAGGTATTGGCTGATGTTTTGAAAGTTTGAATGAGCCATTTCTGAAGAGTATGGTGTTTAAGGATATATATGGCTCGGGTAGGATTGAATATGAGGATAAGATTTCATATTAAGAGGTGTTTGATTATTATGCAGCTAACATGGTAAAGGTTGTTATGTTTGAACCTGTGCTGGTTTTGACGTTGAGTTTTGGTTCTGAGTATAGCTTGGTGGGTTTTCTAGTGTTCTGAACCTTTCAGCCCTTATTGAATACTCTTATCCTTCTCTCCTATTCCCATGTCTTTCCTCATGCATCTCCACAATATTGAATACTTGCTCCAAGGTGACTAATTCTGTGTCATTAGTGAATTGCCACTCCACAGGTGCTACACTTGCTTCAAACCTTAATGGTAATCTACTTAGGAACTTATCTACCAACCTTTATGTGCTTATGTTTTCCCCATATTCTTTTAACTGCTGCACTAGGTTCAAGAATCTGGTTTTTGCTGTTGATACACTCTCAGCATCCTTCATCGAGAAATTTTCAAAGTTCCTTATGATTGCTTGTTTCCTTAGCCTCAATGTTTGAGTTGATCCCACATACTCTACTTTCAATGTATCCCATAACTCCTTGGTACTCCTACAACTTGCATGCCTCAACAAAATTGATTCACTCACAACTGATCTCAAGAAAACAAATGCTCTAAAATCTCTATCTCTATCTTGGTTTAATCTTCCCAGATCTGCTTTAGTTATGGTTCTAATATCTTCAGCTACTCCTTTAATCACCACATTCCAACAATCACTAATCCTAAGAGAGTGTTTGACACGAATAGACCATGCTTTATACTTTTCGCCCATCAATACTGGTATATTAGCCTGAACATTTTGCAAGTTCATCATTTGGGAATTCATAGCTGTCATGGCTTTGTTTGGTCCAGACTAAGTGAACCTTGATGCTCTGATACCACTCTTAACAGTAGCCCTCTCTAGAATGAAGAATGCACCTTCACTGCTCACCTGATCAGAGGTCCTGGTTGAAGACTTCCTTTGAGCACCCCAGTACTGTATACGTAGGCTCCAGCAAGATGGAAAATTGCAACTTCTATTTTGAGTTTTTTTTTTCTGAATGTTTCTCCAAGTTGTAATAAAAGCTTCTCTCAAAATGTAATGTGTGTATGACAACAAATTTGTTATATTTTGTAAACTAACTAACGCTTTCAATTGAACTTCGAAACAAGCTTCAGGTTTTTTTCAAAACAAAAACTTCTGCTTCTATTGCTATTTAACTTCAATTATCAGCTTCTTGGAAACAAAATGAACATAACATGGAAACTGGAAAATGATCTGGAATCTTTATATTGATGGTTTTTGTTTTTTTTCTTACAGAAATTTTTTGAAGAAGAAAAGAATGACCTTTATATTGGCTTTAAAATTCTGATACAACTTGAAAATGAACTGAAAGACAAAAACATAATTTGATGAGTAAAGCTAGACTAGTACAGATTTTTGCTTATTTGGCAAAACACAAAAGTGAACACATTGTCTTTTTGCAAAAATAGAAATTGATATCTCAACAGCTATTTAATTCTTTAGAGACAAAAATCCTGACATTGGAATCTGATTGTCATCTATGAAGGTGATATGCATGATGAGCCAGTTATACATGTTTTGTTTAACTCCAATAAGTCTTGATTCCACTAATTAATCTTCCTTAAACCTTGTTTGAGAGTTCTGCTATTCTTCCTGCTCTACATTTTTACTTCTTCTTGTTCTTCTTCCTTCTACAATTTCTGAAACCATCTTCATCCTACACATTCTCAATTCATCATAGTTGCATCTATCTTCTCTTCATCCTCTCCTTTTCATTGAATTTCACTCATCAGAATTTGATCTTCATCCCTTCGATCCATACACTCCTGAATTATGCCAAGTATCACCATTTTCAGTTTCCATTTGCTTATGAACTCCTTCATCCTTCCTTTCAGCTTTCTTTTCTTTCTAATTTTCACTGACATTGCTAACTCTTCCACCATTTTCAACCCTTCAGGTTGGACAAAACAATTCAACTCAACAGGTCCTTTTTCTTGTGGATCCTGCACACCTACCACCTTCTTTAGGGACTCGAACCTCCACCTCGATAATCCTTTAGTGAACACATTCGCAAGCTGGAAGCTTGATCGACAAAAAGCCATCTTAATTTCCTTTTCTCCAATCACTTATCTGACATAATGATACTTCACTCTCATATGCTTAGTTCTCTTATGATCAGATGGGTTTTCTTCCAATGCAATTGCTGTACTAGAATCACAATATATGATCACACATTTTTCCCTCAACTCATCTACATCCATTAGAATCTTCTTCAACCATTGTGCTTGCTTGGTAGCTATGTTCACTGCCACATATTCAGCTTCAGCTGAAGATTGTGCAACCACCCTCTGCTTCTTTGAACTCCAAGAAAAGATACCAATCCCCAAACTACAACAATATCCACTCCTACTCTTGAAATCATCATTTCCAGCATAGCTTGCATCACTAAATACATACAATTCCACATTTTTCCTTCTTCCATACCATATACCATGATTAACCGAATGCTTCACATATCTCAATACTCTTCTAGCATACAAAGCATGATGTCTTAAAGGATTATGATTAAAACCAACTAAAATGTTGACAAAACATGCCATGTCGGGTCTTGATGCACTTAAGTACATTAATGAACCAATCATACTTCTATAATAGGTTTCATCAAATTGCTCACCTGGTTTTGTAGCTTCCAACTTCAGTTGATGCTCCATAGGAGTTGTCATTCCACTACTATCTTTTAAGCCAAATTTGATAATTAACTCTTCAGCATACTTCCTTTGATGAATGAAGATCCCATCCTCTCTTTGCTGAATTTCTAAACCCAAGAAGTATCTCATCTCCCCCAAATCAGTCATTTGAAATTCTGATTTCATTGACTCCTTAAATTCTTCCAGAAGCTTATCTTTTGTACCTATCACCAACAAATCATCAACATACAATGAACATATCAATTTCCCTTCAGCGTAAATTTTAACATATAGTGTAGCTTCACTCTTGCTCCTCTTGATTCCACCTTGTATCAAGTACCTGTTTATCCTCGAATACCAAGCTCTTGGACTGTTGGAGCTTGTTTCAAGCCATACAGGGCCTTTACCAACTTGTGCACCTTCTGTTCTTGCCCCTTCTTCACATAACCTTCTGGTTGTCTTAGATATACTTCCTCATCTAGCATTCCATTGAGGAATGCACTTTTGACATCCATTTGATGCAATTTCCAACCATTGTTTTCTCCTAAGGCTAATAACAATCTCACAGTGTCCAATCTTGATACTGGAGCATAAGTCTCTGTATAATCTATCCCATATTCTTGCTTATATCCTCTCACAACAAGTCTTGCTTTGTATTTGTTAATTGAGCCATCCAGATTAAACTTCTCCTTGTAGATCCACTTTGAGTCCACAACCTTGGTTTCTGGACTTGGTAAATCCACCAATAGCCAAGTTCCATTCTCTTCGATTGCCTTTATTTCTTTATCTATAGAGCTTTGCCAAACTCCTTGCTTGATTGCTTGTTTGAATGTCTTCGGTTCTGAACCTGCAGGTAATGCACATTCAACAATTGTTAAGACATCATCAAGTTCCTCTTCATCTACAACATTGTACCTAAAATCAAAAATGGGGTTACTTTATCTACAAATGGAGGCCAAGTCTCTTATCTTGTGGGCACTATCTGAACTTGAAGTGTCCATTTGTGAGTCTGAATTTGATTCACCATTTCCAGACCTTGGTGAAGACTCCTCCTGAATTTCATCACCTCCAGAATCATTAGACCTTTAAGGATCTAATTGAATTATCTCCTCCTATTATCCATCACCACCTGAACTATCATCATCATCTCCTATTGTCCCATCAGCATTCACAGTATTCATTGGAACTTAAATCTCCACTCTTCTAGAATTTCTGCTAACTTGTTCATCCCATTTCCATCCTTCATTCTCATCAAATTTCCCATCTATGGATATCAGTACTTTTCCTGTTTCTGGATTGTAGATTCTATACCCTTTGGACTCTCCATTATATCTCATCATGAATCCTTTGATTTCTTTCTCATCCAACTTTGTTCTTTTAGCTTTAGGAACGTGCATATATGCTATATATCCAAAGACTCTCAAATGTCGCACTTTCGGTTTCACTCCAAACTAGAATTCAAATGGTGTTTTTCCTTCCAAAGATCTGGTCTTCAATCTGTTCTGCAAGTACACTACTGTATAGCATCCTTCAATCCAGAACTTTCTTGGCACCTTCATCTAAAACATCATCGATCTAGCCATCTTCACTATGCTCCTATTCTTCCTCTCTGAAACTCCATTCTGCAGTGGTGAGTAACCTACAAAATATTGGTGGAAAATCCCTTCATTTTTCAAGTATTTCTTCATCTCATTTGAAACATAGTCTCCTTCCCTATCACTTCTCAAACACCTCACCTTATTTTCACTTTGACTTTCAGCTTCAGCCCTCCAAACTTTCAACAATCCGAACACTTGATCTTTGCTTTTCATAAAATAAATATATGAGTATCTTGATACATCATCAATAAACTCCATATAATACTTACTTCGTCCAGCTGATAGTGTATCCATAGGTCCACAAACATCAGTGTGCACTAATTGTAACCTTTCTATTGCTCTCCAATCACTTATTGGGAAGGGTAAGACATGGCTTTTTCCTTTGGGACAAGGTTCACACATACTCTTCAACTTAGAGCTCAATTGAGGTAATCCTAAAACCAACTCCTTCTTTTCCATTTCAATTATATAATCGAGGCTTGCATGTCCATACCTCTTATGCCAAAATTGTGTAAGTTCATTCATTGGAATTGCATTAAATGCTCCTTTAACTTCTGCCATCTTTAGTATGAAAACTCTATTCACCATGGGAATATTGTCTATCAACTCACCTTCTGCATTAAAAATCTTACACATTCCTTCTTCAAAATGTACTTTATACTTCTTCTCCAAAAGCTGGCCAACACTTATAAGGTTTTGATGAAGCTGAGGTATGTAATAAACTTCCTCAAGTATTGTGTTTCCTGCTGTTGTTTCTAACTTCACATCCCCTTTCCATGTAACAGGTGAAATATCTCCATTACCTAGTCTAACAACAGCACTAACTCCATCATTCTTTTTTACAAATGCCTCCAAGCACTAACTCCATCATTCTTTTTTACAAATGCCTCCATCTTCTTTGTCATGTGGTTGGAGCAACCACTATCTATCAACCATTCACTTCTCTTATCATCAATCACCTCAGATTCACAAACATTGTCTGTAGATTCCATTTCCAAATCTTGACAAATTTCTGCTTCAAATACAATCTCTTCGGTTATGTTTTTCTTTGATTGCATTTTGGTCTGTGAAGGTCCAGGTTGGGTGTTTGACATGTTTGGTAAGTTGTTTTGAGAATTTGAATAATTTTGGGGTTGGGAATATAGCACAGATTCAATCATCGAGTTTGTACCTTGAGAATGTTGGCTTGATTAGCTAGGCATAGTTGTTCTAATCGTTCGATGAGTCTGATATAATGAACTTGATTGAGAAGAGTTTGGCTGAGTCATTTGAGGATAATAAACATAAGGTTGGGTGATCAATGAGGGTTGAGTCAATTGAGGTTGAAACATATGCATTTGAGGTACTGGAAATTGAGATATGCAAGGTTAAGCTAGTTGGTTGATGGTTGTCAGGTTTTCTAGTAACGTGTGCTTGGTGTATTTTTGATTTAGAGGAATGTTGGTAAGGATGTGGTGGAGTTGGCATCAAATTTAGTGAGCTACCTAGTCTTTGTAGAGGATGTATTGGAGGTGGCTTGCCAAAGGGAGAACTTTGAGGGTTTTGCTGTTCTTTCAGCCACTTTTCATAGCATACTCTTCTTTTATGTCCCCTTTTCCTGCAAAAAAATGCACTCAACATTGTCATTCCAATAACATTCTTTAGCTGCATGATTATTCCTTCCACAAAATTTGTAATTTGCAAACATGCCCCGTCTAGTCATTCTTAATCCACCTTGCATTCGAGTGTCTTTATTTCCAGGGGTATTGGCTAATGTTTTGAAAGTTTGAATGAGGCATTTGTGAAGATTATGGTGTTTGAGGATATATATGGCTCGGGTAGGATTGTATATAAGGATAAGATGTCATATGGAGAGGTGTTTGATTATTATGCAACTAACTTGGTGAAGGCTGTTATGTTTGAACCTATGCTGGTTTTGATGTTCAGTTTTGGTCCTGAGTATAGCTTGGTAGCTTTTCTGGTGTCTTGAACCTTTCAGTCCTTAGTGCATACTCTTCCCCTTCTCTCCTATTCCCATGTATTTCCTCATGCATCTCCACAATATTGAATATTTCCTCCAAGGTGACTGATTCTGGGTCATTAGTGAATTACCACTCCACAGGTGCTACACTTACTTCAAACCTTAATGGTAATCTGCTTAGGAACTTATCTACCAACCTTTATGTGCTTATGTTTTCTCCATATTCCTTCAGTTGTTGCACTAGGTTCAAGAATCTGGTTTTTGCTGTTGATAAACTCTCAGCATCCTTCATCGAGAAATTTTCAAAGTTCCTTATGATTATTTGTTTCCTTAGACTCAATGTTTGAGTTGATCCCACATACTCTACTTTCAATGTATCCCATAACTCCTTGGCACTCCTACAGCTTGCATGCCTCAACAAAATTGATTCACTCACAACTGATCTCAACAAAACAAGTTCTCTAAAATCTCTATCTCTATCTTGGTTTAATCTTCCCAGATCTACTTTAGTTATGGTTCTAAGATCTTCAGCTACTCCTTTAATCACCACATTCCAACAATCATTAATCCTAAGGCAGTCCTCGACACGAGTAGCCCATGTTTTATACTTTTCTCCCATCAATACTGGTATATTAGCCTGAACATTTTGCAAGTTCATCATTTGGGAATTCATACCTATCATGGCTTTGTTTGGTCCAGACTAAGTGAACCTTGATGCTCTAATAACACTCTTAACAGTAGCCCTCTCCAGAGTGAAGAATGCACCTTCACTGCTCACCTGATCAGAGGTCTTGGTTGAAGACTTCCTTTGAGCACTCCAGTGATATTCACATAGGCTCTAGCAGGATGGCAAATTCCAACTTCTGTTTTGAGTTTTTTTTCTGAATGTTTCTCCAGGTTGTAATAAAAGCTTCTCTCAAAATGTAATGAGTGTATGACAGCAAATTTGTTGTATTTTGTAAACTAACTAACCCTTTCAATTAAACTTCGAAACAAGCTTCAGGTACTTTTCAAAACAGAAACTTCTGCTTCTACTGCTATTTAACTTCAATTATCAGCTTCTTGGAAACAAAATGAACATAACATGGAAACTGGAAAATGATCTGGAATCTTTATATTGATGGTTTTTGTTTTTTTTCTTACAGAAATTTTTTGAAGAAGAAAAGAATGAGCTTTATATTTGCTCTAACATTCTGATACAACTTGAAAATGAACTGAAAGACAAAAACATAATTTGATGAGTAAAGCTAGACTAGGACAGATTTTTCCTGATTTGGAAAAACACAAAAGTGAACACATTGTCTTTTTGCAAAGACAGAAACTGATATCTCAACAACTATTTAATTCTTCAGAGAACAAAATCCTGACATTGGAATCTGATTGTCAGCTATGAAGGTGATATGCATGATGAGCCAGTTATACATGTTTTGTTTAACTCCAATAAGTCTTGATTCCACTAATTAGTCTTCCTTAAACCTTGTTTCAAAATTCTGCTATTCTTCTTGCTCTGTATTTTTACTTCTTCTTGTTCTTGTTCATTCTGTAATTTCTAAAACCATCTTCATCCTGCACATTCTCAATTCATTATAGCTACTTCTATCTTCTCTTCATCCTCTCCTTTGCATTGAATTTCACTCATCAGAATTTGATCTTCATCCCTTCGATCCATACACTCCTGAGTTATGCCAAGTATCATAATTTTCAGTCTCCATTTGCTTTTGAACTCCTTCAGCCTTCCTTTCATCTTTCCTTTCTTTCTAATTTTCACTGACATTGCTAACTCTTCCACCATTTTCAACACTTCAAGATGGACAAGACAATTTAATTCAACATACAAAGGAACGTTACCTTCTTCAAATATGCAGGTTGCTGTAAAGAAAGTTTCTCACTATTCTATGATAGGAATAAAATAATTTGTTTCTGAGATTGTTAGTAAGGGAAGGCTAAGACACAGGAATTGGTTCAGCTTTTAGGCTATTGTCGACAAAAAGGCGAGCTGCTCTGGGTCTATGAGTACATGAAAAATGGAAGTCTTGATAAATACCTATTTAGTTCTAAAATTCCCACTCTCAGTTGGAGTCAAAGATATCAAATCTTGAAAGGAGTTGCATCTGGGCTTCTTTACCTCCATGACGAATGGAAACAAGTAGTTCTACATAGAGATATTAAAGCAAACAACATTCTGCTAGATGCTAATATCAACGGACAACTAGGGGACTTTGGTCTTGCTAAATTCCATGATCATGTAGCAACTCCTCAAACAACCTTTATGGTAGGAACTGTGGGATATCTTGCACTAGAACTTACTAGAATGGGAAGGGCCACAACCTGCAGAGATGTTTTTGCTTTTGGCACATTCTTACTTGAAATAGCTTGTGGAAGGAAACCTATCGTATCATCAAAATCGACTGAGGAGTTGGTTCTAATTGACTGGGTGCTTGATCACTGGAAAAGGGGGCTCATTCTTTTTACAAGGTATCCCAGACTTGAAAGGAATTTTGAGATAGAAGAAATGAAGCTGGTTTTGACTTTAGGCTTGCTTTGTTGTCATCCTGTACCAGCAATAAGACCTAACATGAGATAAGCAGTTCGATACTTGGATGGAGATGCTAAGTTTCCTGAGATACCTCTTTTTAATCCTACATACCTTGGCTCTGGATTTTATCACCTTGGCCGAGAAGTATCTCATCAAAACAACTTGTCATGCCCTAAAACTGATAATTACTCCCAAAATTTTTTATCTAGTAGTAACTCAATTCTCAACTATGGCTATTGAATGAGAAGAACCTGACACTTGTACGAGGTAAACATTATATGGAGGCCAGTCATATAAGGAAGCAACAAGCCTATAATGGCTCATTACCAGTGATGTTGGTAACAATAATTTTCCTTTGATGTTAGTCTTGCTTTGATGTCATCCTGTACCAGCAACAAGACCTAACATGGGAAAGGTGGTTCGATACTTGGATGGAAATGCTAAGTTACCAGAGATACCTCTTTTTAATCCTGCAGACCTTGGTTCTAGTTTTTATTGTTGGAGTTATGTAAATATAGTGCCCTGGAAAGCAAGTGTATTTACATGTACCTTTATCTTCTTCAGTTACAGTTTTGTAATGAAAATATTTATTATTAATAAAACAAAAGAGTTTGGTTTTATCTTTGTGAGCATTAAATATCTGGTCAAAAGGTACCAAGATTCTTTTGTAAGTAATATACATATACATAGAGATGTATGGG
>JANSVA010000218.1:2206923-2218453 GCA_025504915.1 Erythroxylum reticulatum | reverse complement strand
TTTCTTTTACCATTTCAGGAATTATTGGTATTCGAGGAAAACGTGGGTCCTTAGCAGAAGTTACAAGCTTATAGTGTTCTTCGAAAACTTGCTGTATTGCTGGCATGAACTTGATACACAGGACAGGCGTTAAGAGTTCATTAATCCCTGCATAATGTACCGAGATGGTTCTTGGGTTGGGAGAATATGATCGTTACGTTGAAAGCTATGCAAAGTTTACATCGGCAAATCGTTAATTATTGTATTCACTGCAAAGCAATCCCAACGAGAAGAAAAAGAAGTCATTGTCAATTGTTGAAAGAGTTCTCTATGTTATCCACTAGAAAATAATGGCTGGACCCTTTTGCTTTTAGCAAGAATTCCAGTGGACAGTCGACCGTTGCAGGAAGTTGAGAGAGCACACAAGTTAAAAAATCTTAAAAACAAAGGTCCCCAACCTAATAAGGAACGAGACGTAACAAGAAGTGGAGGAGTTCCCGCAATAGAAACATCCTCTCGCTGTCTGAGCCACCGAAGCACCACAGCACTTGCCAGAGCACAGCAAAGCAGAGATGAGAGCTCTCGGAGTTAGTCACCGTCACTCGTATTACGTGAAAACCCACACCACTTTAATTTCTAGTTTCAACATCAGCGACATACCCAGATGGAAACCACGAGACCGTTCAATTATACACAGCCAAAATCAACTCGAGAGAAATATACACACATCTTGTTTTTTGACTAATCACAAAAGAAACATTAATGAACATACTTAGAAATTAACTTTGAAGCCACAGACTAGGTCATGCATGAAAAGGAGTCCTTGTTATTATTTCTTTCAACCTTCGAGTCATTCTCCATAAGCTACACCTTCTTATTCGAGTTTAACATATGGACATTTCGCATGTTATTCCCTATTTTGTGTATTAGGACACCACAATATTCCATTGCCTATAACTGGTAAGAGTATAAAAGATAGCAATGGTAAACTCCATTAATTACTGTGTGATAAGTCAGGAGAATGAGGTTATCATCTATCAGATTACTGAATCTCCTAGAGCAGATTACGTCTTGATATTTAATTGTTATTCTTTTGCTCATATAAATGTGATTTTCCATCAAATGCAGCCCAAAGTCCTTGATATTTTACCAAACAATATTCAATTCACTCTTTCTATGGTCATGAAGTATAAATGATATCTTTAGTGGTTCTTCTGGTAGTCTGTGTTTCAAGTAGATATATTGGCTTAATTAGAGAGTTGTTTTGATAAAATTCTTAATTTAATAAATTGACATGATCTTTTATTAAAATTATGACATTTGAAATAATAATTTTTAAAATGACATAAAATAAACACATTAATATTTTTGACAGAAATTTTAATATAAAAAATACTAACAGTAAAATATTTTCTAATAATCTTTATGCAATTTTTTAATTTATGGAAACTCACCACCGCAACTTAAATACAATACAAAGAGCAAAGAGTAATGTAGGCGTAATCGAAGCCAACAAGAACCTGCCATGGCTAAGTTTGCCTTTTCTATGTTACTTGATTTGTTACTGTGAAACAACAGATATATGAGAAACCACTCCGCTCTACTCACTCACTAGGCAAGCTGTACACAGTAATTTGACAGGGTAAAGAGAGACGGATGACAGTGACAGTGATGAGTTGCATACTGCCCACCACTTTAAATTACTTCTTCTTGTTACTTGAAAGAGAGAAAGAGACAAGAAAAGGAAAAAAGAAACATCTTTCAATCTTCTGCAGGAAACAGAAATTTGATGTTAAAAGCTTTCAGGACTGACACTGTTAAGAGTGAAAACAGGGTTTCATGGCTTTTCTAATCAGTCGTTTACATGTATACATCATGTCAAAACTTAGCACTTTGTTTGACTTGTCTCTCTACCAAGATCCTAAAGGTATAGGATAGAACTTGAGTCGGGGAGATGTTCTTCTCATGCTTGTTAGAAGCATGTTTGTATCTTTCATATTATACAATATTGAATTTCCATCTAAGATATATCAATTAGTTGACGTTATAATTATAAGAAGTGCGAGTTAAAATAAACATTATGGCAATCATAGCAAGGAATGGGGCTATGGGATGGGAGTGGACAGGTGAAGTAAAAAGAGCGCAGGGAAAACAAGTGAAACTCAACAGAAAGGGCAAAAAGTTGACTGTCACTTGGCAGATATGTCAGAGTCAACCATCCCAATCTCTTTCAGTACTTTGTCTTTAACTTTTCAATCCACATTTATTATAGCTTACAAAATAATAATTTGGTTTATATTTTTCAAGTTGAGGGAAAATAAAATATATTTAAACAAACTAAATTAATAAAAATATATAGAAATATTTGATGATCATCCAAAGTTAAACTTCATTAATCAATAAATCCCTCACTTTTGGGTATGGGATGAAATGGATATATAATTACTAAATTGTTAGAATATTTTTTAAAATTTATTCACATAAAAGGATTTTTTAAATAATTTAATTTTAAAAAGATAGAATCAACTAATTTAATTAAAATAATTTTTATCATGTTGGCTCTAAGTTAATTTGAATTGAACCGAAAACATATAGAAGGAGTCCATTATTGTCATTAAATTTGTACTTAAAAAATTGATACTTATGAAATGTTCTATAAAATACTCAAGTTGTATAATTGGTAATTATTTTTTAAAATATAAAACTCAATTAGTTCGATTGGATCAATCGTAAAAATCTTGAATCATTCAACCTTTTTGTTCGATATTTATCTTTTCAACTTATGTTAATAACTTTTATTAACAAAAATCGATCGGTTTATTAATTAATCGATCAATGTAAATTAATAAGTTTTTATAAAATAAGAAAAATTAATTAATTTTTATTTAATAATATATATTTTAATAAAACTTGAAATTATTTAATAAAAAGATTTTTTAATTATATATTTTAATTATAATTTTTTTAATTTTAAGTACTTTTTTGGATAGAAAAACAGTAAGAGAATCTACAACTGAACACAAGTATGAAGCAATCGCATTCAAAGTCTCTCCATATTCTCAGAACTGAACACTGAAAACAGAGAAAAAGCAAGACTGCCTTCCTTCCTTCTTCTTTCCAATTAACTCACTGCCTCCTTTTTGTTTTTTCTAATAATATATTAAAATAAATGATGTCACCTCTTCAAGCCTTTTGCTTTCTTCACATGTACCAATGCTCCGCCGGGCCTTTGCGCTTTGCCCTTCCAACTAAAAATATCCTAAATTGTCAGATTTTTAAAAAATAATTTATTAATCATTATTTAATACTTATCATTAACGTAATTTACTAATTTTAAATTATTTTTAAGTATTATGTGTCTAACAGATATTAATGACATAATTTAATAAAAATAATTAAATCTTAATTTTTCTTAATTTTAAAACATGAAAATTTTAGTAAAAGAGATGAAAATATAGAAGAGATTGATGTCTTTTAATTGAAAAAAGCAAAGAATTAATTGTTATCAGGGAATTTTTTAATATTTCTTTATATTAAAAAGAAGAAAATTAAAAAATCTATCAAAAATTTAATTTTTGATTTGAGTAAAGAAAATTTTAAAAAATATAAATACATAAATATACTTCTCTCTTCATAGTTAATTAGAGGTATAATAAATAAAACAATATCTAATTTTTTTACAATTTTTACAAATTAGTGTTATTAAAATTTTTAGGTAAATGATGATTAACCTTTTAAAACGAATATAAATAAGGTCAAATTTAGGTTAAAGAGTTATTTTAATTACCTATTAAATATTACGAGCATAACTATTTATTAGTTATATCATAAAACATAACATATTAATTTGAGTTGTACGAATTGTGAAAAATTAATTACTAAATTAAAAATTTTGATATTAAATTAATTTTTAAAAAGTAAACATTTCCAAATATCTTATTTATATTATTATTATAAAAATTAAACACTTTTAAATATCTTATTTACTTTATTATTTTAAGTGATTATCATATAATTGCACGTTAATGTTAATCATATAATTAGTTTTAATATTAAAGAAAATGCAAATACCTAGAAATAATTATTTTTTGTTTTTCGATGCTTAATTATAATTAAAAAAAACCCTATAAAACAATAAGAAAGAAGTAGCTTCCCAATGTGTCCTTCCTCTAGTAATGTGGATTGCTCCCAATTTGCTTCCCTTCCGTCGTCTTGTTCTTTTCACTTCTCTGCCACCTTATGTACTCTCTCTTTCTCTGTTCTCTTTCTACTGTCCCTAAAACCACCCACCACCCACCTTCACCATCACCTTCCTCTCTTATAGCCATATTTATGCCTGTCAAAACTCACTCTCCATAACCAAAAACCTTGCTCTCTCCTTGCTGCTTAGTCCCACCTCATCAGCTGATATGGTTGCTTGCTTTGCTTGTTCATGACTTCATGGTGACACGAAAGGTCTTGTTTCGTTGCCATAATGAGTTCCCATTATTGCAGAGTAGTTATTGCAGTGATTTTAGTATACCATCTTCTCTCCTCATCGGTCTGTTGCTTTATTGATCAACACCAACTCCCTCCAACTATTTCTCCTCGAGTAAGTTGTATTTACTCCATATCCAAGACCTCTCTCTCAACTTCAAGTGTCTTTCTCTTCGATGCTTCACATCAACTGGGTTGTCTTGTCACTCAGTATTTCCTTTTTTTTGTGTGTGTGTTGCTTGTGTGTGTAGGGGCTCTTATTTGAAGAAAAAACAAGGTTAGGTTCGACGCCGCCGAGTTGCCATAACAAATGCAACGGTTGTCACCCATGCATGGCGGTTCAGGTACCCCCTCTACCGAGTCACAGCCGAGTTGATCCAAGTTTAACTGAGAAAACAGTGGCTAAGCACAGTGAACTATCATACAATACAGTAGCAGGCAGCAGGTACTCGAATTACAAGCCTCTAGGTTGGAAATGTCGATGTGGTGATCATTTCTACAACCCGTAAACGACAAATACTTGTTGCTTTATCAATAGTGAGGTGACGACATGGATCCGAGTTTTCTCTTCTCATTTCCACTAGAAACTCCTCTTACTGAAAAGGGTATTATCCTGGGATTCTTTTACAGCTATGCTTGTGTGTGTAGTGTGTCAGCAGAAATTGTACACATCGATCGAGTTCGAAATTTTTAACTTTACACAATGTACAGAGATGGTTGCAACGAGACATATCTGATTATATATTGTTGTCCTCCTTCTAGGCTTTATAAACCTCACAAGTCCTCTCTTCCCTGCCCATCACTGGCTCTGTGCATGAAGTCCTCCGTTTTTCAACTTGTCTGTTTCATTTATTCGATTCGATTTGATTTGATTCTCTTGTCTACTTTCCCTTATTTTCTCGGGATCTTCTTGGCCCATCAACCATCATCATTCTCGCATGCGACGTACCAAATTGACCAAAATGTCTTGGCATCGTTTTTCCTTGTCGATTAGCAGCTTTCTACTGACTATGACTTTGCCTGAAAAGTCCCAGTAACTTACATTATCGGACTTTAAATTAGACATGCATTTACAAATGATGTGTGCATCGATCGAACTAAACTTAGAACAACCCTTTTTTTGTTTCCTTTTAATATACCAGTTTTGACAAATTTCCAGAAAAACAGAGCAGAGCAAAATTTAACAGTTCTGTTCTCTGTTATTGCAGTACTGAATTTGTTTATGAATGAATGCATCTTTATCTGACCATGTTTCAGTGAGGCAGCCACAGATGGTTCGTTGAGATTCTAAATGTATTTAGTGGTTTGCTAAGTATGGGACAAATTGCAACTATAGTTCAGTTGGCATTTATTTATACAAGTAGCTGGCAACTATAGATAGTCATTGAGTTTCTGTTAATGATGCAGTCTCTGCCTCTAAAGCCTACCTTAGGCTGTTTCTGCTATGCCTATCCCGTTCCATTTCCTGTATAGTTTGACCAAACCTGACTAGATCAGTACAAAATGTTTGCATCTAACAAATTAAAGGATTATGTGTTCTAAAAAAATTATATGAAGAGTTAATTAGTGGGCTTAACTAATTAATGTTAATAGTCAAAATAATGTCATTAACAAAATAACATCGTGTTGATATTAATTCTTCAACTATTAAATAAGATATATCATCTTAATATGATATAAATCAAATTATATTGAATTAATTCAGATTTTTTTACTTTAAATTTGACTCAAAATTTAAACTTCGATCGCAAGATCTTAAATAGAGGAATTAATCGATTCATGTGCCCAAATTCATGTATTTTTAATTGAGCATGAGCTTAGATAAAATAGGCTCGAATTTAATAAAAACAAGATATTTTATACCTTTAATTTTAAAAAATTGAAGGGACCGACCCATCCCGACTTAAATAGCTTATTGAATCATAACCGAATTCTTATTAATTATAATTCTCTCAATATTTAGAGACCTAAATTGGAATAAATTGACTCAAAAATACAAATTTCCTATTTAATGCACTACTCCATCCAAATTGGTCCAGCCCAAAAATGGTCGAATACATACAAATTGATTTTGGTTATTTCACTTATATTTGCCTACTTGACGTTTTAATTTATACATTATTATACTTCAATATTTAATTAAAGAACATAAAGAAATAATTAAATTTAATTGGACTAACTCAAAATTTAAATTTAAAATTATATTTGAAATATTTTAAATTAAATTAATTAAAAATGACAAAAAAGTTAATTCAAATTCGGTCAAACTTTAAATCCAACTTAAATTACATTCTGGAATCGGTTCGGGTCGGATCCAGGACCCTGGGTTAACATACAAAGAAGAGGAACGCGGCGCGATGATAAAACCCTAAACCCTGTGAGGGCAATTTAGGATTTTTAGCGTGAAATGAAACCCTAAACATCCCAAACTTCCCATTATAAAGAGATCATACCTTCTTGCCCTAGCCGTGGTCACCAAGAATTCTCAATTCAGATGATTCCCTTGAATTATTTCTTCATTGGGTTTCTTGTTTTTGCACTATTATTTTGTTTTGTTTAGTTTTCGATGTGAAAAGGGCTTTCTTTGAAAGATGAAACCATGGGGGAGTGTTTTAGTTTCTCGGTGATGATCCAAAACAGATGACGAGTCCGATTTTATTTATCCATTCCATTTTTTCCCTGACGACAAATCGAGGCATTTGTCTGAGAGAATTAACTATTCTCCCTCACTTGCAATTTTCGTTCATTCTTTTTGTTTTACGTTTTTTAGTTTTCAAAAGCCCTATTTGGATTTTGGTAAATATGGTTATCACTTGTCATGTTTAAGTTGTTGTCTTTTATGGTTAATGTGCAGTTTTCATTCTTGTGCTTAATTCTCAGTTGGTGTGTGGAAGAGGGTTTTAGAGTTTGTAGGATTTTTGTGCTTCCAATGAAGCTTAAATCGATTTTGTTTTATTGTGTGGATGATGGAGGTGATGATTATTTCCCCAAATGATCGAAGCTGAATAAACTGAGCGATTTTTCTCTGCAGAGAATCCAAGCCAGAAATCTGATCCATCATTTAGACATATTTTAAGTTCCATTGCATTAGTTTATGTTTTGCTTCCTGGATTGTCGTAGTAGTGATTAGAGTACTTGTTTCTGTATTCATGTTCTCGTGTTTTTTTAACTCATAGCTATTTTCAGGTAACTTTAATTTGAAATATGTATTTTAAAGATGGAAGTGATGATTATTTCCCCAAATGATCGAAGCTGAATAAACTGAGCGATCTTTCTCTTCGGAGAATCCAAGCCAGGAATCTGATCCATCTCATGGGAAAACATGTTTCATCGTTTTATTTCTTTTGATCATAAAATTCAGAAAGTTTTTCAAGGAGAACTATTGTCTATTTCGAATATCACTCTTTTTTGTAAAATTCATGATTTGTTGTGATCTAATGATGGAAAGGATGAATATTTTCCCAAATGATCAGAAGCTGAATAAATTGAGAGATATTCGGAGAATCCAAGCCACATGTCCATAAAGTTTTGCATCTTTGAAGGAGGGCTCATTTAGTTTTTTGTTAGAAGAGTATAAGAAACAAGGATCGAACTGGTGGATCTCCATTCTGACTTTCTGGATGGAGTTAGATAAAGGCTGCTCGGACAGGGTTTCGGCTGCAGAGATTGGATATAGTCCTAAGTAACATTTACCTTAAGCTTTTAATATGTTGCTGTCCAGTATCCATTATGTAAATTGAGGTTATGTGTTCGTTTGGTAGAAGCAGAACAACCTCAAGATTTAAAGGATAATGGAGATTTGTATCGTGACCTGTGTTACTGTGAATTGGAAGTGATTTTGAACATGATGTTGCTCTATCTTTAGCTTCGCTTATTCCCTGCTTCAAGTTTAGGGAATCTCTTAGCATAACCCAATCCACTAAACTGATTGAACCAGAGCCACACAATTGAAAGTAATCTAAAAGCCGATAACAGTATATATAAAAGGAAAATTTGCCCCAACAAAATTTGGTAATGACGACAGCTTCCATGTTCATATGTCGACAACCCAGTCTACGGCAGTCTACGCCGCTAAGATCGTTCTCTGTCTGTCTGGGCACATTCACCTCTCCCCATGTAGTCCGATTCAGCACCAGAAGGAGGCAAAAGTTGCCATCTTTATCTGCTGCTGCTACTACAGCTTCATTGCAAGCTCTCATCTTTGACTGTGACGGCGTGATTATAGAGTCCGAGCACCTCCACCGCCAGGCCTACAACGACGCTTTTGCTCACTTCAATGTTCGTTGCCCTTCTGAGCCTGCGATTCTAAACTGGGCCGCTGATTTCTACGATGTGTTCCAGAACCAAGTTGGTGGTGGCAAGCCTAAAATGCGATGGTTCTCTCCAATTTCTTCTTCGTCAGCAATTTTAATTTTCTCTAAAAGTGAGCATTCAAGCTGCTTCTTGTTTATATTAAAAAAAATAAGAGACTTTTGGGTGATGTTGCAGGTACTTTAAAGAGCACGGATGGCCATCTTCCACCATATTAGAGACTCCTCCGGAGGACGATGAGAGTCGGGCCAAGTTGATTGATACTCTTCAGGTATCATAAAGAAACGCTTGGGAAATTTTTCTTAGTGTAGTAATGGACTCTTCTTCTTTCAGACCACATTGTTTACGTTGTTGTTGTTGTAGGACTGGAAAACCGAAAGATACAAAGAAATAATCAAATCAGGAACTGTAAGAAGGCAAATTGAGTTTCTTGTGTTGAATGTTGTTATGATGTTTATTACAGTTTCGATCGACTCATCTGAACATTATATCTACTGTTCTGTTCTATTTAGGTGCAGCCTAGAACTGGAGTCTTAAGATTGATGGATGAAGCCAAGGCTGCTGTAAGATCATATTTTTACCATTTTGCAAAACTCAAACTGTTTAGTCATGCTACATTGTTTGTTCTGATCCCAAATCAACGGATAAAGTCTAATTTTGATTGGGTTTTGGCTAGGCTCGAACTTAGAGCTGGCGGTCTATTAGCTTGAGTCTTAGAAAATTTGTTCAGGGTTCTGGTCTAGCCAGGTCCATTGCCAAGTCTAGAGGAGTCCTTTTTCCTGAATATCTGTTCCAACATGGATCATGTGCATGTTTTATGCTTCTCTTTCAATTTCGCTACTTTTGCAGGGGAAAAAACTGGCCGTTTGCTCTGCAGCAACTAAAAGTTCAGTCATCCTGTGTCTTGAGAACCTTATTGGAATGGTAGGTCTATCCACCATTTTTGGAGCTGGTATCTCGTAACTATCCGGCAATTAAAGTTCTTTTATGAACCCTTTTTTCCAGGATCGCTTTCAGGGTCTTGATTGTTTCCTTGCGGGTAAATGAGTTTCATTTATGACTTACTCTGTTCTTTCTGAGTTACTTTATTGATGTTGTACATTCATCTTGCAGGCGATGATGTGAAGGAAAAAAAGCCAGATCCATCAATCTATATCACAGCTGCCAAGGTAGTCTAACACATAGTAAATCATTTCTTACAAGAACTTAGAAGCGTCATATTCAATTTGTACTTTTTACCTATGACTTTAAAATCTTGTTCCCTTTCAGGCTCTTGGTGTGTCAGCAAGAGATTGTTTGGTGGTGGAGGATAGTGTCATTGGTCTGCAGGTATTTGTTTTCTCCTATGCAGTTTCTGCTTAACATTTCAGAAAACAGTTCTCATACTTTATTAAATTGATTCGGACCTTTCTGTTAATTTTTTCAACGATGCTGTGACAAGTTGAATGTTCCGATTCATGTCACGTATCAGTTTCGTCAAGTTTGTTAACGGAAAAAGTTACGGAAGGGGTGTGTGAGTGCATTTAAAAAAGTGTAAGGACTTTAAGGAATAGGAATTTCAGTGGAAGTACCGATTTAAGAAGTAACTGATCAATCTGCAAATTTCATACTAAAGCTCACTCTTTGCTTACAGGCAGCAATACAAGCTGGGATGTCATGTGTGATCACATACACATCTTCCACTTCTGACCAGGTCAGTCCTCCCTTCCTTCCATTCCCGGATGAGGTCTAACACTAAACTTCATCGGTTGGACGTGCAATTCCCGGACCGGGAGAGTTGATTCTATCTTAAATTCTCTGGTGAATTTCAGGATTTTAAAGATGCAATAGCAATTTATCCAGATCTAAGTGATGTCAGGTACAGTTCCCATTTGCTGTGAACTTTGTGGTTGCCTGTCTTTAACTTACTCGAATTAACTTTTTGTGATCCTATAGATTAAAGGACTTAGAGTTGGTGCTTCAAAATGTTCTTGCTGCTAGCTAGGGGAACACTGAAGGATTTTAGATCTCATACACCTGGAAGGTTTTACGTCAACCATGGCATTGTAATTGAAAAACTATATAGAAATTTTACATTTCAGTGAGATTATTCAATGCTTAAAAAGACATACTTATAAATTCCTCTTATTATAATTTTATTTATTTTGACGAAATTATTAAATAGTTATATTTTATTTTTTTGCTTAGTGAATTTAATCAGTTTTTAAAATTAAAACAAACTAATTAATTTTTATTTAATTGAAGAGTAAGGACAATTTCTTTTAATTATTTTTAAAATTTTTTAATTTTATTTAATCTTTAATTGATTTTATGACAATCTAAATGTTTTGTTGAACCTTTTAAATTTCAAACTTCTTTTCTTATCAATTTAATTTACGGTTTAATTTTTAAAATAGCTTGGAAAATAGATTACTAAACTACAAGAATCAAAATTGACACTAAGGCCTATTTAGTTGGGTGTCAATTAATGAAATGAAATGGAACAAAACAAAACGGTTTATAATAGAATGAAATTTAATATAGTGAAAAGTTGTTTTTGAGGGATGAAATTATTTATAATATAATATAGTGAAATGTTGTTTGAAAGAAAAATATAATGTATAATAAATGTCTATTATACTTTTGATTTTAAAATGGTTGTTAAAGAAGGTTTAATGTTATGATTTTAAAACAGAAATCATATCTAATTAAAAAGTCACCGTTTTACAACTATAACAATTTTTTTATATTTTTTATTTTAAAATAATAAAAATTTTAATAAAAG
>JANSVA010000218.1:2190201-2200712 GCA_025504915.1 Erythroxylum reticulatum | reverse complement strand
ATCATGATATATCAGAAGCATGCATTAACAGTTTATCGGAACAAACAATTCAAACATATAATATTGGATCTCAAACAAATTGCACGAAAACCAGAGCTGAGTCTCACAGGAGGGTATAAACCCTTCATAATTAGAAAACAATTTCTTGTTTATATCAGAGTCAAACAGAAATCAAAATACAAAATCATATGACTGAAAAATTCATTTACAGAAATGGGTAACGGGACTTATACAGAAGATACCATGATTGGTATTAGCAAGAGAGACATATGTCTCGATATCAGGAGATACCGAATTGTCAATACAAGAGACACTGAAGTGTCAATAATAGGATACACCGAAGTGTCAATAACAAGAGCAGCTGCAGACCCTTTTAGGCATGCCTATTTACCCACGACTTAGAATTGACAGTTTTAAAATCAAACAAATTTATTTCATGTTCAACATAATTAGCCAGTCATGGCTTTCATGCCAAAAATTCAACATAGTATCTGACAGCTTTGCAAATCATTCAATGGACTAAAAGCAGTAGCAAACAAAACAATCAAAACAAAACTATCAAATTTGACCATCTAAATTACTTACACAAAATATCGTCTAAGATTACTTACAAAAACTCCCTTATTGCTTATTGCCTCGATGTCCCGGCAATATCTGGAATCGGTCACTCTAAAGGTTCCTCTAAAACATTCGATACAAACATATATTACTATTGTGCACAATTATGAATTCAATTGTGCACACTCATGTATATTGAATATGTATGATGCATGTTCATGACAAAAATCTAGGTTTTCTTTTCTCTAATGTTATCACATTATCATTCATATGAAACCAAACTCAATTCCTCAATCTAGATTTATTATACACTCAACTTTCAAGTCCATATTTATCAATTATTTTCATCAATTATTTGAGGTAATTAGGTAATACTTTCTTCTAGAAAGTCATCCCTCTTTTTCTTAGGTTTCCAATGATACCAAGTTCGTCCAATTTGGTTTAGTATACTAAAAGTTATACTCAAAAGATTTCAGGATGTTCTTGAGCTTCATCAAAATTCTTATCTAAATTTCCAAACAAATTATGAAATTATTAGAGACAGAATTAGAATTTAATCTCTTTAGACAATTTGTAGCCTTATGTCTCTAGTTTACTCCAAATAAAAAATCACTCCATTCGGATAACTACATAGAAAGTTATGCTTAAAGTACCAAAGTATAGGTAAGTTGTCAGGAAACTTCGCCGCGGCGAGACAAAAGTTCGTCGCGGCGAACTTTCCAGATAGCAGAATTCTATGACCTTCTCTTAAAAGTTTGCCGCAGAGAACTTTCACAGAACCACAATCCTCCAAGTTCGCCGCGGCGAACTTTACTGCGTCAATCATCATCTTCTTCTTCCATTATTTCCCAGATTTTCTCACTTCCCTCTTATTCAATGAACACATAACACACTTACACCAATTCTTCTACTTCTATTTCAGCCCATCAAAACTCAACCAAATCACCTCTATATGTAAACACTAAAAATCAATGCATGCACGAGAAATCTTGTTTAACTTTCTCTCTCTACTTTCATCTGATACGTTACTTTTCACTTTTCTACTATTTCCTTTCATCAGAAACTCTATACCACGATTTCACCAAATCCTCGAAATATCATTAAACTCATCTCCATAATCACTTCACATATACATGCATGAACAATACAACCATATAACCAGAACAGAGTACATAAACTCATTGATTTTCCTAAACTTCTGTATCATTTCCATTTTCTTAGTCCGATTCAAGCATTATCAAGATACCATTTACAAAACTATAAAGCTTAAAACTTAACGTGAGTTAGCTAAATTCCCAACAGTGAGAGTGAAGAGCTGGGTTTCGGAGATGGTGAAGGAGAACTACAAGAATAGGCAGAAACAACATCAGTTGGGTTGAAATATTTATATGCAAAGGATAACACTGATGTAAGAGTAAAACTAGTACTTCGTTGATTTTCAAAGAACACCAATATAACCCGAAGAACAACGATGCTTCTGTGATTTTTCCTCTCCAGCACAAGTACTCACATGTGTTACTACCGCGTGTATAGCTACCAACTTGACACATGGCTCATTTCATGTGAGCCATTTGTAATGCACATAAGGTGCTACATGTCATTAAGCCATTGGTCTTTTTGTCTCTGATTTTTCTTAGTCCAAAAATGCCCCAAACTTTTAGAAATTTCCTAAAATTCACCGAAAATTCTAAAATACCTGAAATACTCCAAAATGTACAAAACACAATTTAATCACATTAACAACTCAATTGTACCCGAAAAATGTCATGAATACATGCATATAATTATATGCGTTCAAAATGTTTATGCACAAATAAGCAAATATTCAAATATGCAAAGCATAAAATATACTAAATTTCCTTAATATTCTAACCCCTAGTATGGGGTGTTACAGTTACTGTTAAACAAGTAACTGGACTTTTGCTATACAAAGTAACTGAAGCATCATTCTTCACAACTTCTTCTTCACTTCTGGATTCGTTATCACTCCAAGTGCTCATATAATATTTTCCTTTTCTCTTCTTCATAGTATTAGCACACTCCGCTTGAACATGTTCGAAGTCTTGACACTCATGACATTGAATTATCTTTACCTTTCTTTCTCCCTTTTGAGTTTTGGCTTGTTTGAAGTTGTTGTTTGATGAGCTCCCGCCTTTTTGTGTAAACTCGGGTCTGTCCCTTTTCACTTTCTTCAACCAATTACCAAACTCTCTTGTTAATAGCTCCACATCATCATTCTCGTCGAATTCATCGTCTATATCATTCGCAGTTTTTCCAGTTTCCACTTGTAGTTCCAATCCTTTGCTTCTTTCTTGCTTACCTCTTAAAACATTCATTTCAAAGTTTGTGAGGATTTTAATAACTTTTTCCAATGTTAGATTATCAATGTCGTGAGCTTCCTTTATTGCTGCAATTTTTGAAATAAATCTTGGAGGCAATGATCTCAATGTTTTCTTGACTAATTTCACGTTGGAGTATTTCTTCTCCAGTTGATGTGCTTGATTCATTATATCTCGTGGTTTTTCATGAAAGTCTCCAATAGTCTTATTCTCATCCATCTTCAGCTCTTCAAACTGTACAACTAACATCTGTAGTTTTGATGCTATTACAGATTTTGACCCTTCATCAATAGTTTGCAAAGCATCCCACGCTTGTTTAGCTATTTCACAGGCTGATATCATTGAGAAGCGCTCCTCATCAACAGCACTAAATATCGCATTCATTGCTTGTAAATTTCCAAGTGCACTTTCTTCATCGACTCTTGTCCATTCAGATGGATCTTTGTGAACTATCGCTCCTTTATTATCAGTAATTGTTAGATGTGTTCACCCATGTACTACCGAATACCAAGCTTTGTTATCTTGAGCTTGGATGAAGACTGTCATCCGTGATTTCCATGTAAGATAGTTAAAGCCGTCCAACAGTCGCGGCCTGATAATCGATGCTCCTTCTTTTATGGCCATGTTCTAGGATCTGCACCAACTTGCTACCAAGTTCTGAATCGATGACCTTGCTCTGATACCAATTGAAAAACCGATGGGGGTCAATTATTTTGTAAACTTTTCGTAAATTTCTTTGGCACCAATAAAATATAAAACAAGCAAAACCGAAATACTAAAAATACTAAAATTTAGAAACGCAGTTTGACACACCTTGCCTAATTTTGCGGGGCCCTCATCCAGCTTAATCACTTTCACCGAAGTATAACAGTTTTACCCAAAGTTTTACTGAGCCGACACCACTCAACCCTTGATACTATCTCTCAACCTCACTTCCTGTGAAAGAATTTCACACCCAATAGTACGACTGCCTCGTACTAACCTCGACAAAGGATTTTTACACATTGTTTGACAATAAAGATAATTAAACGAACAATTCAAGTGATTAAAATAACTAGAAACAAAAATGATAATACTTGAGATAAAAAAGAACAAATTTTCGATAAGTTCCACTCCACTGAAATAGATATGGAAGTTGTCGCAACAAAAATGAGCTGATTCAGAGAAACACCAACACGAAGTCACAGCTCACGCAAACGTTTACAGCAGTAGATAAAAACTTCTCAGGCTAAGCCATTTGACTCTCCATGATGGCTATTCAACAACCCACTACCCAGTAGCTCTCCACACCCATCAAACGTTGTTTTATAATCTTCTTTCCCAATGCACAACGTAATCAATGCACCATTAAACAACATACCCACCAAGTTTATCTCACACACACACGTGACTTCACCTTTCCACACAAGCAGTCTGTATATAATTGAATGACAATTCCTTCAGCTTTTTTAATTTGAAACGTGTACAACCCAAACAATCACTCACTTGGTTTCTACCATTCACGCTGCCCACATCTATTGTAAGATTTTTGTTCACCTTAATGCACACTCATATGGATTCAATGCCACACACACACACGTTAACTGAATTACTGCACACTCACTCCAAAAGATAGACTTATGTCGTAGATTTTTTATATACACAAATCCTTCACATAATAAGAGTCTAACTTCAATTAAGAGTCCCACTTAAAATAACTTTTATCACAACTGAACCATTATCCAAATACCTTTTGAATCCAAGTCAATATCCAACTAATATCTTATATGTCCAATTAATAAATAATGCCAAAACATATTTCCTAACCTACTAATATAAGTCCGTCCAAACATGCAATTAATTTAAAACCATGTAAAGAAGGATGCTAAGACCGAAGATATACACGGTACTGTAAACACCTGTGTTTATGACTTACATGTAATTATGTGATGATCATACAACTCTGGGACGTTGTTAAAAGATATAAAGTTATGTATATAACCGTTTACACAATTTTATATCTTTATGTGTTCGAACATTTTTACGGTCGAAGTTTGCCAATTACAAAGTGCCTTCTTCTTGGAAAAGATTCCAAGAAGGACAAATGATAAAATTGAACATGGAAGACATGGCTTCAGTTCAGTTTGCCTTCAATAAAATATTATTACAAATTATAACTTATCTTTTGTGTAGTAAAGGACAGACATGTTTGCATCAACAAATGATCATCGAAGATTGCAAATTATGTTTTTGTGTTAAGAGCCACTTCCTTCCCTTCAAATGTTACCTTTATATTTTATATTACACTTAATTTATAAGCTTCTAACATCAAATTATCAACAATGATTTGGGTATTAATTACAACATCCCATTCCTATAAGATATATAACTGAATATCTATGGACATTCAAGTACATATCCTATGATAATGGTATGTTACAGCAAAACAAATCCAACTTACACATGATATCAACTAACTTATTTAAAAGTCATCAAATTTTAAAAACCATTCATTGCATTTATTCACAAAAGCTTACACTGTTTTACGTTAAATAAATATTTACAAAAAGCTCATACAAGTTCCAGCAAAAACTTCAAAATAAAAGTTATAACTCTTCTGATGTCAGCTGACAGACCTCTAAGTCATAACTTAGTCCAAAATGTTCCTCTAATCTAGAAAAGATACTAAGTCTCCTGTCTCGTACCTAAAAATTTATGTTGTAATTTTTATGAGTTTTGCGAACTCAATGAGTCAACCATTATTGATGATTTCACCCAGATGACATACACAATTTACATATTTCACAAATATTCATTATGAACATATATGTCCAAATACTCACATTATCATGACACATTATGTAATAATTGTGAATCAACACATATATATACAAATACAGATGCATCTGAGACTCCAGATTCATTATTGTTGTTGTGACTGAGTACCTTTCACATACATATACAGATACTGGCCCAATGGGCTCAGTCAGAACAAAATCACGGAGTATAGCTCTACGTGCAGATTCAGATGTCATGGAGCAAAGCTCTACGTGCAAACGCTTTCAT
The DNA here is from genome assembly GCA_025504915.1 of Erythroxylum reticulatum. Lineage (NCBI taxonomy): Eukaryota > Viridiplantae > Streptophyta > Magnoliopsida > Malpighiales > Erythroxylaceae > Erythroxylum > Erythroxylum reticulatum. The sequence continues at coordinate 2,194,770 of JANSVA010000218.1, read as the reverse complement.
ACAAGCTACTCCGGTCACAACGCCTTTATCTGAGCATGCATTTTATGAAATGGATCAAATACTGAATATGCCATATATAACAATCACATATGATGCACACTTAGAACCTCATAATCATCGGACCTAAGTTCGACATTCAACTTTTGTTGAGAATAAAAATATCATTCATAATTTCACAACAATTTAGAGCACTTCTAATACATACCCAAATATTAAACTCCTTATACTTAAAGTCCGGAATTCATAACAAATCACAAACAATTCATAATTGGAAGTCAAACAAATTCAATCAATCCTAAGAAAATCATGTAGGTTGACTCACAGTACACTCCACTATGCTATTGCCTGGATGGTTCAGCAATGTCTGACTGGCATCCAATGAGCTCCTCTTTTTCATACAAAACACATTTACAAATATCACACTCTTGCACAAATGTATAAGGATTCTTTTATGCACATCATTGTATAGAAAGAATGTACAATGCATGTTCAATGACAATCCTGGGTATCCTATTGTGATCTTATCACCATATCATTCAGAAATCAAAACCCTCATTAATACCATTTGTAGTTATAATTTAGACCATAATAAAACAATATGAAATCAATTTCATAACCTAATTGACCACTTCAGATTTTTCTAACAACATGCTTTTGGATCAACTTTGACTAATCATTCTGATAGGGTAAATGAAAAAATTAGGTAACACTTCCTTCTATAAAGTTGTTATTCAATGTCTTAAGTTTCTAATGGCACTCAAATCATTCAATTTGATTAAGTAATCGGAAAGGTATACCTTAAACAATTTCAGACTATTCTTATTTTAAAACAGTATACTATACTCAACTTCCATCCAGAAATTGAACATCTTAAAGATTGAATTACAATTCAACTTCTTCAGATGATTTGTATCCCTATGTCTCTAGTTTACTCTAAATTAAAGATCATCTCATTTTGATGTCTAGACAAGAAGTTATGGTCAAAAGAAACAGGACTATTCAGTTTGCAATTTCTCTCGGGTTTTTAGACCAAAAATCAAGTCACAATTACTATTAGGGAGCACAGTGACTTGATGTGACAAATAAACATCAGTCCAACAATTAGACACAAGGGGATGATAGAGAAAAGTCACAGGCGTGCGTGACTCACGGGTGTGAGGAACAAAAGTCATAGATGTGATAGATAAGGACAAAAATGTTATTAACATATTCTGTCAGACCTATCCCACGTTTTTCACTCTATCTCTCTCAACTGATTTCGGATTGCTATGATTTTTGGTGGAGACGTAGGCAATGTGCTACGAGTCCAATGGTTCAAGTATCATGTCATTTGGACATCGGGTAAAGAAGTTATAACAAAAAATTGAAGGATGTTCAGAAATAATATCTTTAGAGAAAATCAATTGAAAGTCGCGATCGTGCATTTACACAATCGCGAGTTTCATCGATCTACCGAAGTTGCCGTCATGGAAAAGCACAATCACGACTTTGCTGTTTATGAGAAATTACCATCGTGCTAAAGCACGGTCGTGCTTTTCTCTTTTCTTCTTCACTGAATTTCTTTTCTTCTTTTCCTTCCATTTTCCTTTTTATTTCCAGACTTACTCATTCCTAATTCATCTATACTGCATTTCTAACTCCAACTACAAGCTCACAATCAGATTCAAGTTTACCACTCAAACACCAAGAATCCAGAACTTCATATTCACTCCCTCTCTCTACTGTAAATTTTTCAAAAGTTAATTCTTACATCAATTAACTCAAATAACACTCAAAATAATTCTTCTAACTCATTTTTAGATCATCGACACACACACAATTCAAAAATTCGAAATTCACACTTAAACATCAAAATTCGATTCTTACACATGCAATTTTCAATTTTCTACATTTTATTTATCTACCTTACTTTCATCTGATGCATTTTTCCACTTTTCAATATATCACGACCTTATCCAATTTTCATTCTTTATCATCAAACTCATTTAAATTCATTTCAACCGATACTCAACAAATTCATGCATATACAGTGACGATAACCCATTTTCGATTTTTTCTAAACCAGAATAGAGTATATTCATCAATTTTCCAGCCCTCTTCCATAATTCATTCCAAACTAAAACAGATCCTATTTCATATTTCTATATCTCAAATCTTTCATCTGATTCATTCATCACCAAAGCCACACTTTTCAAACCACTCAAGAATAAATTCATATACAAAATCAACAACAATAAAACATCATCAAAGTCACTTACTTGATTAAAAAAATAGTTCCAGCAATGAGGGTGAATCAAATATATAGAATGCTGGATAAACAAGATAGTGTTTTGGTGATGGTGTTTTCGGTGGAGAAACAAACAACAGAGGAATGAGAAAGCTGCAGAAATGGTTTTGCTTAACAGCTAACTACGTGGCTATTTTGCATGTATCACATCTATCACTTAAACACGTCTGCCACTTATCACCACACATACAAGCCATTTGTCATGTACATATGTTGCCACATGTCACATTATAATTGGCCCATAAATCAATATTTTTCTAAAATTCACCAAAAATTTAAAAATACCCTAAATATACCAAAATTGTTAAATCACATTTTAATCGCATTTAATAACTCAATTATACCCGAAAAATGTCAATGAATGCATATACAATCATATGAATGTGCATGTCATGCTTTCCTTATGCATGACGTGCATTTTCCTAATTTCTCAATACTTTATCATAATTCACAATTCTAGCCTTAACATGAGTAATGAGATGTTATATTAATAACATCAAATTAGAACCTCTCCTTAGTTTGAATTGTTTATTTTAATTATTTTATTTAAAAAATCATCATTTACTCTCCAAAATGACGTTTAATACTACTCTATTGAATAAAAAACCAAATTGAAATAATTAATAATTAATAATTTTAAATATTGAAAATTAAAATGTAAAAAAGATGAAAGTAAGAGATTCTTTGTGTATTTAATGAATAAACACCTAAGAATCTTCTCGTACAGGTGGCAAAAACTAGTCTGTTAGATAGTGACATGAAATGAATAATCCCTTTGATTTTGAAGGGTGTAATAATTACTCCATAGCAAGGCCAAGACAGTTCTATGTATATATATAAATATATACTAAGATGAAAACTTGGAGGCTAGCTCCTACAGATCTTCATACTATATAAGGCCCTAAGAAGAGAAGCCATAGCTCAAAAGTTTTGGTCACTATTTTCTGTGAAAACATGTACTCACTAGGAGACCACAAACCCTATGCAGTTTGCGTACGATATCCAGCTTAAGGCCATGTTGGTCCCATGATGCGACTAGCAAAAATCCTCCATTGGAGGGGCTTCCACATCACCTTCATAAACACCGAGTACAACTACAGACGGCTGCTTCACTCCGAATGACGGACGCAGTCAAGGATCCTGCCGAATTTTCGCTTTAAGGCCATACCTGATGACTTGCCACCGTTAGATTGTGATGCAACACAGGACATCCCTACCTTATATGATGCAACCTGCAAGAATCTCCTGACAGGGCTATTCTTATCGTTTTATAAGCCCTGGGCGAAATAAAAAAGGCTCCAATAAATAGACAATACTTAAGTTTACATGTTTGTATGAAACATAAATGACTCAATTTATATGTCTACATACTTAACCAAAGATTAAATGATCATAACATCAGCTAATAATATCTTACAAAAATCATTAACAATAAAATAGCAATAACAACAATCAAACAATAATATTAGATTGCAAAATACTAAAAAAATTACATTACTAAATACACAGAGGAACATGATTTATGAAAAACAATTTCTCCGTGCATTTTTAGATGCAAAATCATTAATAATATTATCAAGATCAATATTATCCAACATGTCCTTCTCAATACATAATATAGCTAAACCATTTAACCTTTCTTGTGATATTGATGACCTCAAGTAAGTTTTCAATAATTTTAACTTTGAAAAACTTTCTCTTAGCTAATGCTACAGTGATAGGTATAGTTAACAGAATTTGATAAACAATTGAAACATTTGGATAACAATCTGCAGCTTTAACAAATTTTAAAATTTCAACTGATGATATTAACTTATTTGGCAAAGTCATTTGCAATACTTTTAATTAAGAAAAAAGATTATCTAAATCCATATCTGATACATTATCATAAGAAAAAGTCGTTGTAAAATTACTTGCAACATTCTCTTAATTTTTTATCATCCAATGACCTCAACTTCCTTGAATCAAATAAGAATAAAAAAATCTTATCAACTGTCGTTAATTGTTCAAATATATTCTTTAGCGAAGTAATTGTCATATCCACAACAACTAGAAAGTAATTAACTATGAAAGAATCCTCAGCTGATTGTATTTCTCTATTAAGGTTCATTTCATCAAATTGTCTTTTCCTAATAATACAACGTCTAGTTGGAAATGTAGGCTCTATATTCATCTCAAGAGCAAGACTTTTGGCAATATTCATACTAGAGCTAAACCCTTCATCTCTATATTTCTAAAAAAATACCATCACACCTTCTAATTGCTTTATGGTAGCATTAATG
>JANSVA010000218.1:2086157-2107095 GCA_025504915.1 Erythroxylum reticulatum | reverse complement strand
CCATAAATCATAAGTGCAAAAAATACTTTGCAAAAATGGGGATTGTACACTAAAAAAGTTGCCTATATGCCCCACAATAGAACGGGGTAATGGAAATAAAACACAAACACCTATTACAAATAACTAGGGGTTTATTATTCACAACAAATTAACCTAAACACTATTGGAGAGAGGCCCTTCTCACTGCCACCTATCTCCTAAATAGGATCCCAACCAAAATCCTACAATGGAAAACACCATATGAGAGACTAAATTAAAGAAAACCAACATATGATCATTTGAAAATTTTCGGGTGCCTATACTTTGATCATTTGAAAATTTTCATATGCCTATGCTTTGCATTAGATAAAACACCTAACAGAACTAAACTAGATCCTAGATCCCTGAAATGTGTCTTCCTTGGGTATATACCAGACTATAAAGCTTATAGAGTCATGGATCTTGACACAAACCATGTTTTCAGCTCAAGGGATATAACCTTCCATGAAAGCACTTTTTCCTTTGCCAATTTACAGAACAAACCTAAAAAAAGGCCACAACCATTGTTTCCTTACAACACAATAGACAATGATATGGAAACACTAAGTAATATACTAGGGACATCAAGCATGCAACACACTGAAGCCATACCAGAATCCACAAAAACATCACCACAACTAGAGGACTCCACAAACTAAGACATTACCTCAAACAATTATGTAAGAAAAAGCCAAAGAACCCAAAATACCTTAATGACTATGTCCACTAAGCCTCTGCTCATCACTCCACTTCTACCCTTGATACTTCTAACATCACTGTGAAAGTCCTCAGTCCTACAGGAACAGAAGAAGACAAGGAACCACAACATCAAATTGTATACACACCAAACTACAAGGAATTCATAGGTAATGTAAATACTACCTTTGAACCTCTATACTATGAGATAGCATGCAGATCAGAAGAATGGGTGGACTTTATGGACACACAACTACAAGCTCTAGAGGAAAATCAAACCTAGGTTTTGACAAAGCTACCTAAAAGGAAGCGAGCTATAGCATCCAAATAGGTATATAAAGTGAAATATAACTCAGATGGCACTGTTGACAAACTAAAGTCACGACTAGTAGCTAAGGGCTTTAACCAAAGGGAAGGTATAGACTATTCAGAAGTCTTTTCTCCTATAGCTAGGATTGTGACAATTAAAACATTCCTGGCTATAGCCACAATCAGACAATGGCCCATCCTACAACGTGACATATATGACACCTATCTACATGGGCACCTAGAAGAGGAACTCTACCTACTGCCTCCACAGGTTACAAAAAGGCCAAGGCAGGAGAAGTTTGTCAATTACTGAAGTCTATTTATGGACTCAAATAGGCGGGCAGACAATGGCACAAGGAACTAACCATAAAACTGAAGGGATTGGGCTTTGACAAGGCAGAATCCGATCATTGCTTATACACTAAAGGCCAAGATAATAGTTTTACTGCTATTATCATCTACATGGATGACATCCTCATCACTAGAGCAAATGAGGGACATTGATTCAAATCAAGCATGCACTACACAGAGAATTCACAATCAAAGAATTGGGGTATGCCAAGTTCTTCCTAGGGGTCGAAATAGCAAGGACAGTAAAGGGGACAGTCCTCGATCAAAGCAAGTATGTGAGGGACATCTCACAAGAAATAGACCTACTAAACTGGAAACTATACACAACACCCATAGTCCCAGGAAGCAAACTTACCATCGACGAAGGCGAACTATTCAAGCTCCCAGAAATGTACAGGCAAATCATGGGCAGGCTTTAATACTTGAGCTTCATAAGCCTCGACCTTACATACATAACATAACAACTAAGTTAGTTTATGAAAACAATGAGGGAAACATATTGAAAAGCCATAAAACATGTTGTTAGTTTATGAAAACAATGAGGGAAACATATTGAAAAGCCATAAAACATGTTCTCAGATACCTTAAAGGGACACAGAACCAAGGCCTATTCTATGTAGCTAACTTAAACTTACGACTCACCGCTTATTTAGACTCAGATTGGGCGAGCTGCGTATAACTGGGTTTTGTGTATTCCTAAAAAAATCGCCCATTTCATGGAAAACAAAAAAATAAACAACCGTCAGGAGATTGTCAGCAGAAGCAAAATATTGAAGCTTAGCTTCAACCACATGGGAACTAAAATGGATCGTTCAACTTTTGAAATATTTTCAGGTGGAAACTAGAAAGGGCATACCTTTATTCTTCAATAACCAAGCAGCGATTCACATATCAAAGAACCCAGTCTTCCACGAGCGAACCAAGCATCTGGAGATTGACCTCCACCTCATTCATGATGCGGTAAACTCAGAGTTCCTAGATCTCAAACATATATGGAGTGAAGATCAGCTTGCAGATCTACTTACGAAGCCCCTCGCATGAGTATTCGCAAACCTAATCTCCTAGTTCGGATCCCTTAGCCTCTCCGGGTCTCTGACTTAAAGGGGGTGTTAAACACCTATGTTCTATCGACCCCAGTACTCAGGACTTATGTCAACCTGTGGGTCATGGGTGGACCATGACCCAATAAACCATTACCTACACCTACAGCATATCACGTTCCCATTAACTCACACCACATGAATATCTTAGCTATTATTTTATCACAATTGTAAAGAACAATAGTAGCATTCACAACTTTCCATTCTGTTACATATGCGATAGCACAGTAGCCAATAGGGTTCCTTCACTTCTAGTATAAAAACTCACGTTTGTACATATTCAACTTATGATGAAATAAGAATTTCTTCATCAACTACATTTTCTTTCAAGAAGCTACTAAAGAAAGCATGTTCCATAACATTTGGGATCTAAACCTCTATAAACAAATAAGTTCCAAAAAATGTTTTATGGTTATACTAAACTTTGTATAACAATTAAAAATATTATCCACTTCTTTGTAGAAATTCAACTTCTTTTTGAACAAATTCAAATTCAATTTACCTACCCTAGTTGTTTAAAAAAGAAAACATCATAAATTGAGAATCATGAAAATTAAAAGCATCTTGAACATGTTTGAAGGGAACATATGGAAATCATAGTTATGGGAAGTTACAGCAAAATCATAATAAGCAAAGACCTTAGCTTCTGTTCTTCATCGACATATCCTAAGTTGGTGTAAATATCTAAAACGTAATCTTTCAAACTAATATTTTTTAAGTCATTATACAATATCATATAGATTGAATGGTCGTAGGAAGTTAATGATTCTATAACATAAGAATTTGGTTACCCGCATATCCAATTTCATCCTAATAGTTATAAAAGACCTTGGTTTTCTTCTTACCATAATAAAAAGACAATATCAACTAGAAAAGAGCAAGGCAAATTGTACTAATTATCAAGATCCTCATTTAATTATTAAAATGATATGTACTACACATTCCTAACCTTTCATTTATAAACCTCAAATATAGATGGTATAACAATAATGTTTACTATTTTGTCTTCTCTTTCTCTGTCATTTATGGATTAATTCAAGACTTCCCACTTTAGAAAGTAAAGTTTGTAATAAAATTATGGGAGCTAAGATGGTTATCATAAATCAATGAAGAAATTACATCTCAAATAAACAATGAGAATATTAACACCAATTCCTTTTTCATGTTTCTTATTGTTTCCCACTAAAAGTAATAGACACTAAAACTAAAAAAACATGAGACTAAAATAACTATTGTACTCACCCATTGATGACAACCAATAACAAATAAAAGTAGTAGATAGTAGTAAAATAATAGCCTTGTAAAAGAAAACATAAAGAAACTAGTTAAGTGGCGAAGTGTAGAGGAAGATTCTTCCAAATCCAATACATCTTATGACATTCCCTTCTGTTATTAACACTATAATTTATAATACATAAAGAAATAAATAGAATAAAAAATATTGGTTTTGGAAACAAAAATAACACCTGGTCTTTACTCAGGTATCATCATATTGCACGAGTCATCTTAAGACAAAGATCCAAAGGCAAAAAAATTATATTCTTATACACTTCCTTTAATGCCCTATTTTGCTTTTACGAAATCATAGTTAGCATTTGCACAATTCGAAGCCTCACATCCTTTCTATGTAGATTTTTATTTTTAATAATCAAAATCAACCACTTCTAAAAGAAAGAAAAAAGAAGAAAATTAGATTGAGAAAGGAGGGTAAGAGGATCCCACATCTTAAAAAGTCATCAGCATTTACATCAGAGATCAATAAACCAAAAGAAAACATCAACATTCACATTAAAGAGTAGTCATTGCCATTGATAAAGAAAATGATCAAAAGAAAATATATTAGGGGATGATTTTGTTTTGGCAACAAAAATTTTCTGTTTTCACAACTTATTTTCGCAAATAAATAAAACATAAAATTTCTTTTTTTAATGTTGTTGTGGTTTTTTTATTTTTGAAAACAAGAAAATGCAATAGTATCAAATCAAACATGATTTAGTAATTTGTTTCCTTCTTTTTGTAAACTACAACAAAAAAGAGGAACTAGTAAAATCAATCATTCATTTTATTATATTATAAAACAAAAATATGGACAATATTAGTAATTGTAGTCCTTTTAGGATCAATACTCATATTCACTTAAGTTATCTTATATGAATGATAGGTTCCCTTGCCTAATGATAGTAAGCATAGTATTATCTCATAATCAATCAACCTTTTTACTTAGGTTGAAGCCAATTAAGTGAATTTATTTTAAGCTCACTTATTTACACTTTTTTTCTTTCTAGTACAATACTAAAAATGCTTTAAAATTTTCACTTCTAACTTAATTATATATCTAAATTTTGAACAAGTATAATTAAGTAAATCAAGTATCTATTTTCAAAATTAATAAAGAAAAATTAAAAATAACTTGATCACCATTGCACTTTATTATTTACCTAAATGAATTAATTTATAGCAACAATCAAACTTATGGTGAATAAAAGGTCCAAACCTTTTGGAATCCATCCGTTATAATTAGACTTTAATCAGTGTCCTCAATATATTGCTCTATAGGTGCGATTTAGATACTCCTCCAAAATAAGTTGTGGTAATTGGCTGGGGCTCAAATCGGTCCTTCTCGTGGGTTATTGTCAAAAAACAGAAAAGATATAATAAAAACATTGTAGGAGTGAAATCTTGATATAATTTGAAACAAGAAAGCAGCAAATCCAAGGCAATAAAAATATTTTTTTTTAAGAATAAGGTACTCGAACTTAGAGGTGGTTTATAAGCTCTCTGTTTTAAACTAATCCTAATGGAGTCTTATATAGGGACATCCTTAATTACCCTTATAGATGTTGCACTTAGTGCAAAATTTTGCCCACGTGCATCTACTTAACAAGTATATATTTTATATATTATAAGGGTTTAATTGAATATGATTGGATACTTTTGTAGCATGTTTTATATGGACTATAGGATGTTTTCCTATGTTTAGTCTATTGTATAATATGTGATGATTTGAAGTAAAAATCTACAATGCTAGAGAAACTTTCTCCATAGTTGTCTAATTGAGGTAACTTTAGAGTCATCTAAAAGCTAATATGACAGATATAACTTTGTAAAAACATCAAAAATTATTTTAGGCTAAAAATGTTAAAAATTAGAAAAGTTGGTGGAAAAGACCTAATAGGTATTCCAAGATTTAAGAGGATGAGAAATAGTACAAAAGTAGTACAAAATTAATATATGTGACTGACTCTAAAGTTGCCATATTTTTACATAAAAAGTTATAAAACAAACTAGCACCGATATAGATGTTGGTTGAATGTCAAATCTTATGCATAAATTCCAAGGACATACAAAAAAATAATTTCAAAGCACTCTAAGACTATATTTTAAAATTTAGATATAAATATTCTCATTAAGGTTAGCTTTGGGGGCTTTTTAGGGAGGTATGTGATTGCCACTTTATGATTGTTTAACAGTTTTAGTCTCTCTTAATACCAAGCAAGGATTTGGAATAAGATTATAGGAGAGTGTTATAACTTTTCCAGTTCTTTCTTTCTCTTCCTTCTCTTTTATTAATAGTTGTTTTATTTTTGTTTTTATGGTTCTTAGTAGTTGAAACCCTAGTTATGGTTAGGAGTGTAGCTTATGATGGATATTATTAGTGCATGATGGATTATTATTTGGTTAAATTTATTATCTTTGATATTAATTCTTGGATTTATGTATGATTACCACATATTCAACCTTAAGGATTGTATAAAGGACTAGAAGGAAAAGTATTATTTGTGCACTAGGAGAATAAAGATTCTAGTTCTAAAGATAAAACTTATCCTAGACCACAATGATGGTTAAACAAATTAAATATGTTTAATGAGTTTGATTAGGTTGAATGCATATTAAGTGGTGGTAATTACTTTATTATATATACTTTTGTATATCAAGAAAGGGTATAAATATATTAGGTTAATTGTTATTTCAACCTTGATAATTAGTCTTGATTGAAATTTCCAATAGGTGAACCCTTAAGCCCTAACATTTGTTTGATTGATTTATTTTCACTAGTTTAACTGTCTTACTTTTATTAGTTTAATAATTTAACTGTTTTCGTAAATTCTCATCTTATTTAGTTTAATTATTTTACTAGATTAATAAATATAGTAGTATAGTCTTTGTGGATTGATATTCGGGAATACCCCAATTTTAATAACTTGTTATAATTGATTCCATGCATTTATAAATAGGCTACATCAAATTTTTAGCACCATTGTTAGGGACTACTCGGTCGCTATTTTTTCTTAATTCCTTTCTTTATTTTAATATCTTTTAATTGTATTATCTTTAGTTCATTTTTAGGTAGTTGATGTGAGATCAGAGATAAAAGAGTGACAACTTTGATTTCAACTTATTCTTGAAATCAAGTGAAATTACAGATATAATAGGATAAGATGGCTCCACATGAAGACAACATTTTATTTGGTATAGAGCAGTAATAGCCACCTTGAATTCATATAGGGAACATCTAGATATCAGTGCTAAGTGCAATTGCGTTATGTATTAGACTAAGTTAAAGCACACAAAACTATGGGTGAAAGCAAGTTCAAATCCATTTGTTAGTGGTACTTAATGAATCACTTGGTGAAGACATAATTGTAAATTTAGAGGTTTTACATTGGAAAAGGAGTAAGCATTCTGTGAAACTTAGGAATGATACAAACTTTGCTTAGCTAGTTCCTACACCATCAATATTTATTTTATTTGGTTATACAATTCTTCTAATGAGGCATTACATTAACAAGTTAGACTTTAGTTGGCACATTTGCATAAGAAACTATATATACAAAGATTATTGAGGACGTCAAAGAGATTATCGAGACATTGGATAGAAATTCATTAACTAAGGTTGCAAAAGAGAAGTCAAAAGCTTTCCCTTTTCAGGTTCAAGCACCTTTAGATTTGACATTATAAGTAGTTGATCTTTTGAACCAAGTGAAGATGTTCCAACAATGTCCTCAATTTCAATAGAAACCAATATCATAAAACAATGAGACGAAATAAATTTCAAGCGAATCACATCTTTCATTTATGTAAAATTAGAAAAATGATAAATTCAAGTAGTGCATTCATCTTTGAATTGAATACATAAGTGAGCCAACTAGCTAAAATGGTGAGTGAATAAGGTCAAGAATAACTTCTAAGTAATATTAAGGTAAACCCTAAACGTGAAGTGTACACCATCACATTAAGGAGTGGAAAAACACTTAAAGATAGAGTTACCAAAGAGACAAATGTTAGAAAGTCAAGAAAGCATAAAGAAGAGAGTAAGAATAAGATGGGAAAAAGCAAACTAGCTTCAATCTCATATTCAACTAGAATCATTTAAGAAACTAGTTAAGGATACATAAAAGGTAAAGATGAGCTTTCTTGGTAATTAGCTTCAAAATTATACATGTCATAAATTGAGAAACTAAGGAGTCAATGAATTTTCTATATTATAAGATATAGCAATTGGCTTTACTTTGATTGGTAGATTTTAGAGTGAATTCTAAATGCATGCTAAATCCTTCCCAAACGTGCATCCATGTATAATGGAAAAAGGCACAAAATGCCAATCTGAATATTCTTGGGTCACCTTTGATTCCTATCAAACTATATGAGACTAGGTAAGTTTGTTACACTGTAAGCTTTAGTTGTAGATTGTTAGACCATAAGAGTAAAGAGAATTTACACTTAAAGTAGAGATGAAAAAGGTTTTCATTTGCTTTAAGATAGATCACACATCACATATTTGGTATAGGGAATTTCAATGAGTCTCTAATAGCAAGCTTATTTTATTATAACTCATAAAATGAAAGAGTAAGAGGGAATAAGGGAGGAATCCCATATCAACCTACTCCAAAGTTATCTAATTTAAGGGCCCATGATGAGTTCTTTATATGAGGTTGTGGAAAACTTCATTGATTTTTCATAATATTCTTTTGGTTTAGTAAAATTTGGATAATAATGAAGCATGAGCTTTATAAATGCTTTGGAGCTTCTTATGGAGTGAGTTAACTAAGTTTCAAAATTAAAACTGATAAGAGCTTCCATATTATTCGTTATAGGTATGATAGATCTACTTGCATTGAAGCCATATAACTAATGTAAAGGGCCCTCTTTGTACCAATAATGAAACCAAATGAAGGTGTTTTCTCCATCCCATATCCTATGCTTAATGAAAGACTAAAGTACATCCCTTCTAAGCAATGGTTGGTTTAAGATCAATAAGATGCTTTTACTAGCCTTAACTATCCCAGTACTTTTTCTTTTTAAGAAATATATATGTATCTATTGTACTAGAGTACCTCCTTATCAGAACATATCCTCCATTGTTTCTTAGCCAACAAGATTTTGCTTATATGGCAAATATTTGTAATATTTAGACCACCACTTTCCTTGGATTTACAATCCTTATACCAGCTTATCTTAGGGACTTTGAGCTTGGTATTTAAGCCACTCCAAAGGAAATTCCCAAGAATTAAATCAATTGATTTTATAATCTCCTTTTGGATAGTTAAATGTGAGCACCATTACGTGTACATATTACTAACTATAGAGATAACCAACTATAATCGTCCCTCATAAGATAAAAGTTTTGTTACACCAATTATTTAACTTCTTATTGATTAATTTTAGAAGAGGCAAACAATATGTATAAGTTATATTCTTTTTTGTGATAAGAAAGCCAATTTATTTGAAAGGAAGTTGAAGTTGTTTTAGTCCCCTGTTGTGTATGGTTTCATCAGTAGCACCTGCTAAAAGAAAAATGAGTTTTTTATTCAAATTAAAAGCCAAACATGAGATTCTTCTAAATATTTCTAGAGAATTGAGTAGCAAAGTAAGTAATGTGGGATTAGCACCACAAAGAAGTAGAATATCATTTACAAATATTATATCGAAGATCCCAAGCTTCTTATATCTACATTAGTTTTTTTTTTTTTGCTTCCTTTGAGATATACAACTTTATTAACTTAGAGAAGACTTCTATGCTAAGTGAAAATACATAAGGTGATATCGGATTACCCTGTCTAAGTCATCTAGTTGGTTTGTACATTAGTATTTTCTTTGCTTCCTTTGAGATATATAACTTTATTAACTTAGAGAAGACTTCTATGCTAAGTGAAAATACATAAGGAGATATCGGATTACCCTGTCTAGGTCATCTAGTTGGTTTGAAGACCCTTGTAGATTCCTTATTTACTAGGATTAAAAATGAAGTAAAGTGACATAAAATTTTTTATGTTGAAAAAACCTTAAAGGGAATCCAAAATCATGTATAAAAATGAAAAGGAAATTTTAATTCGAAGAATCAAAAGAATTTATGAAATCAATCTTCAAGGAACAACTTTTAATGGACTCCTTAAAATAATAACCCTTGAAAAGCTCTTTAGCGATTAGGATATTATCCATAATGTCTCTTTTAGGCACAAATGCAATATGACAAGGGCTTATAATCATTGGAATCACACTTTTGAGTTTACATATTAATATCTTTGAGATCATTTTATGAATGACATTACAATATGTAATTTTTCTATAGTCGTATAAAGTAAAAGCATTTTCACTTTTGGGATGAGAGATATATATGTCTTTCTTAAATCAGTGAGTATTTGTCCCTTAATGAAGAATTTTATCACTAACTTGGTGATTAAATCTCCAATTACATCTCAAGTAATTTAGAAAAATAGCATTAAACTTATTGAGACTTGATGCCTTATCTGAATGAAGACTGAATAAAGTGTTATTTATTTTAGAACTATAAGTATATATGATCAAGTCATCAATAAACTATGGTGGAAAGGAATTAGAAAGAGAGGCTTTAAGGTCTTCAAGGATTGGATCATTGATGAGTTTAGTACCTAAAGTTCCATTGAAGTGCTCGTATGCTAATTCTTTCATCTCTTCCTACTCATAGATAATTCTTCCACCTGTATTTTATAAGTATAATATTTTAGTCCATCTTATTCAAGCGCAAATAACATTTTAAAAAGATTTTCATTTCTATTCATTCCCTTAGTTAAAGGATTCTAGACCTCTACTTCTATTAGGAATGATAGTTATCCAATGTTGTCATATAATGCCTAAATAAATCAGCCATTTGTGATTCAAGAGTAAGATTTACAAGACTAAGTGTTAAGCAATCCTAAAAATTACTAGGAACCTTAAAAGACGTATCCTTTACCAAAATTAGTGAGTTCAAGTTCATTATTTAGATAAGCTTGAGACTTTATGGCTTTTAGTTTATGTTGGCATATAAAAGTATGAGGACCTTTTAACGAGGCATTTAAGCCTTTTAGGATGGCCTCTCTAAAGTTTAGATATAAGAAGGATTTGAAAAAATATAAAGGGAGTATTTCTCTTAAAAGCCTCTCTAAAGTTTAGACAATTCAAGAAGGAGCTAAAAAATATAAAGGGAGTCTTTGTTTTACTCTATGATATTATTTTGGAACACATAGAGGTGTATAGCTAGAAGTAGGTTAATCATAAAAGGAGGCAAATCTTACTAGTTATAATGATAACTAAGCAAGATTTACCAAGTAATTATCAAACTTCTTTTACAAAAATTGCTACCTGATTGCTTATTATTCTAAGTTAAAAAGTTACCATTAAAGATTAGATTAGCTAGCTCTAAACTTTAATGGTAAATGAGAGATTTTTATTCACATGCTTTAGAAGAAACTTATATCACTATACTACTTAGGATGAGAGTATTCAATTAAAGTCTTCAGTAACTATCAAAGTTATGGAGGAGTTTAGGTTTAAAAATGCTAAATCTTCCTAATACTTCTTTCTCTCAAAGTCATATTGTGGTGTATATAATGATAATATGTAAAGGAGATTAGGAATGAGTGAGAAGTACCTCATAGTGTAAAAATTGATTAGAGTAGCTCCTACTTAGAAGATGAAAAACATGTGGATCAAAAGAGATAATTATTTATCCACTATAATGGACTTTATAGTTGCTGAGAGATATCAATTTTTTCTCTTCAAATCAAATATTTTTATAAAAATGGTTTGCCTTTAGTTTGTTTTCAACCAAACTAATAAAATAAGGCTTGTTATAGATAAGAAAATCCTTTAGAGACTATTATTTATTGAGGCCATTTTGGCCTCTCATATTATTATCTACTAGAATAATTTGAGGGGGGAAGTCTCAACTTTCTTCCTCCTTGATTCCTTTCTAAGTTTGATAAAGTTAGTTCTAGCTTGAGAATCACTTGACTTGACAAGAGAAAAAGATGAATATCATTCACCCTCTATTACAGTTAACCTTATTGTGATATTTTAGTTTAATAAATGCCTCATCCCTTCTTAGTTTAGAACAGGAAGAAGAGAGGAAATTTGAGGGAATTGTCACATTTGGGGTGTTAGGTTTTGTCTTGGGACTTTCTACCTAAGCATCATTTATCACTTTATCCTTCTGTTTGAGCCTATTTTTAGACAAATGAGATTTAATAGTTCAATTAATAACCTCCATAAAATCCTTCAAGAGAGATGAGGAAGAAGAGGTGGATTTGTCCATAAGATGTTTAAGGTATAACTTGAGTTTAGAAGATCCTTCCAGGGATTCCTTATATGAGCCTTTTAAGAAAATCATGTTATTATTATGAGTAGTCACCATGTTTTTTAACTTCCAAGTCTGAACAAATTCACTTTTTGTAGATCTCCAAGGATAGGAAAGTTGTATGAAGTCATCCATAAGTCTTCCATACTCAACTAACTATTTTATCTTGATATCTTTAGATAGTTCCTTCTTGAGCTCAACTTCAAAGATAACAATTTTATCTTAATATCTTCAGATAGCTCCTTTATGAGCTCAACTATAATAAAAACTCAAACAAGCCTATTATCCCAAGGTTTGTTGTGTTTTCATCTAAGTTTAGGGGGTGACCTATAGAGCTAGAAATATAAATTATCCCCTCTTATGACTAATATTTATGTGGGATTTAGTGAAAATTTACCCATATTGAAATGAAATTCAATCTAGACTTGTCTAAGGAAAGACCTAGCCTCCATTTCAGAGTCATTAAAGGCCTGCCTTAGATATGCTAAGGACCTTGTTTAATTACCTTATCTGCCTTATCCTTTGAAGATAATTTAAAGATAAAAAATCCTCTTCACTTATCAACACACTCTTTGGACCAAGATATTTTCAGTTGGAATTAGCCTATTGGTGAACTTATGGAAATGATAGTAGCTTATTAAGGAAATAGCCTATAATGGCAGCTTAACTTTTTTTTAACCTTAGATGAAGGTTTTCCTTATATGATGATACAAGTTCTTTAATTTGAGAGTTAGGGATATACCGAAGTTTACCAAATTTAGGAGGTCTCTAACCACCTTATTCCAAGCCAGTATGTTATGAGTGACATCTGTAGATGCC
Source organism: Erythroxylum reticulatum (assembly GCA_025504915.1). Lineage (NCBI taxonomy): Eukaryota > Viridiplantae > Streptophyta > Magnoliopsida > Malpighiales > Erythroxylaceae > Erythroxylum > Erythroxylum reticulatum. The sequence goes on along the minus strand of JANSVA010000218.1, from coordinate 2,094,207 downwards.
TCCAAAGTAGGTTCCTCATTCACATTTGGTTTAGAATAAGGTAAATCAACAAAATCAATTTTAGAACTAATGTTTAGATATTATAGAGAAACACTACAATTAGTGGTGTTTTCTATAGACGTGTTGTCAGGGGGGATGGGGAGCAAGCCATATTTCCTCTAATGGAAAATAAATATTAGAGGCAAAGTGCAGAAAATGATAAATAAAAGTGGGGAGATTAAAAGGGGAAAGAAACGATTCTTAGTGCATGTGTTGAAGATCTAGAAAGTAAGAAAGGTTAGTAAGGGATGAGATTTTTGCTCATTAACCCATGTTTTCCTTGTTGTTTATTATTTCTTAATTCTAGTATTGTTTATGTTTTATGTTATAATTTTTTTATTTTAATGTATTAAGCCATGCATATAGATAATTTATGTTTAGCCAAAGGTCACAAGGAGAAGAGTTATCAAAAATAAGATGGAATTTTTTAGTTGAATAATGAATTAAGGAAACAAAAGCTAACTAGCAATAGTGTTAGTAATATGTTCATCGTCAATCTCAAGAAAAAAAACACTAATGAAACAGAAACTAACTTATACTAGTGTCAAAGTTGAGTCTAAAACTAGTACATCCTAAACCTATGCACTACATAAGTTTAACTTGACCTTTCTCCTTAACAAAACCTTAAATCCCTCTTCTTTATCACCTCTCAACATCATAAATCCTCTTCTTTAGACAACCTTTCACTTTTATCACCAAATTAAACTATTTAAACACCAAATCACACTCAAAACACATCATCCATTTCTTAAAACATCAAATAACCCCTCATTTATAAAGTCTTTGCCGTAGAAGCAAAAAGTGGGGATTTTGTCTGATAAGAATTTATGGAGATATTTGTCATATAATTTCAATTCCCTCATCCTCCAAGTTAGTGATTTCTTCAGTCTTGTGGCAGTAAAACATTGAACTTGAGAATTGGTTGCTTGATTTGCATTAACTTGTGCTTTTGGAATATTGGCTATTATAGACTATTGAGAATAAATGACTTAGAATTGTTGTTATTTGCATTAATATTTGTATTTTGTGCTTTATATTTTAAGTTTTATGTTAATTAATTAGGCCTTATAGAAATGGTAGACTAGTGAACTAGACAATCTAAGTTAAGAAAGCTAATTTAAATCTTTTCCCTTCGTCAAATACTCCTAAAGAAGAAAAACTAAGCATAAAGAAAACAAAAATAAAAATCAAGATCACGAACAAGAAAACTCAACATATAAAATTGAGTTCAAAGGAACCTAATTGGTCATAATAAAAAAGAAGAATTCGACAAGAACGAATCAAAGTAATTAATAAAAGTAAGGAAAAGGAAATAAAAGTAAGAACAATTAGATAAATAGAATATCATTAGTTGTAGGATTCCTTGTCCTTGTTAGAATAGGAATAACTTTTTTATAATGATTAATTCAGTTACTTGTCACTTTGTATTTATTTTAGATGAAACTTATAATTTTTATTAACCTAAATTCAAAAACTAATTAATATAAACTCGAGAATAATTTTTTACTAACAAAATTTTAAGAAAGACAAGAATAATAACAAATATTGACTACATAAACAATGATATTAAGAATGAGCCTGAATATATAATTACGCTTTGATACTAAATTCTAATTCAATCCTCACTAATGGATCCTAGGGTTTTGATGTCCATTAGTCAGCTAGATAAGATCAAAGTTTGTAAAGAAAATTGAGCAGGAGCACTCTAAAAGACGGAAGAAAAAATTTCCCATGGTTTTGAATAATCAATAATAATGTAATATATCAATTACGAGCATCATTAATCCTATTATAGGCATAAAAAACCCTAAAACTATAGTTTTAAAAGGAAATAGCAACTTGAAAATAACAAAACTCTATCCAAAAAAATCATGACAATGGTGTATATCTTAGACCATAACTGGCACCAATCCTATTCTAGATAAAACTATGTAAACCAAAGATAGTTTAATATCAATTACGTACTAAACTCTAATGTTAGTTTTGTTATAAAATTCCAGTCAACAAAACCTCAGAAAAGATTATTGCCTATTGTAGATATAACTTTGAAATTGGTTACATATATTCTTCGACACTCCTGTAACAGTGCAAGAGTAGCACCATTTATCATTTGATTCTAGTTTTGGTTACATTTTCAACTTACTTCTTAATAAGTGCTTAATTGATTATATTTTTATGTTTTTATGTAGTGCATTTCACTCATTTCTTTTATTTATTATTTCTAGTACTTAATTCATTCATATTTTGTCTTTAGATTGTAATTTACATGCCCATATTTCCATTTTGAGCCCATTTTTTGCTTTGGAGTTAAGGATCTCATGATTTTCAAGTGCATAGCAATGAACACGCTTCTATACTTGCTTGTACACCACCTAAAAACCTAATTTCGAGCTATAAAATGAAAATATAAAAGAAAAAGTAAGAAGGAGGGTCGAGAGGCATAATTGAAAGGCCTAGAATGATAGAGAGAATGAAGAACGAGCAAGGAGACCCCCTTGAAGTGAATTTCTTAAAGGTAAAAAGGATTTCATCATATTTCCTTTAATTTATGGTTTTCCCTTTAGTCTTACTGCTATGTTTTATATTGTTAGGAACTAAACACTTTATGGTACCTAGATAAGATAAATCCTAGAATGGACCATTTAGTGATTTCTTTTTAATTTAATTTATCTTTTGGTTTAATTAAGATTCAATTATGTGTTCTTTACTATTCTCAAATTAGTATTACTGGTATGTTAATCCAAGTAATCCTCTGCATGAATTAATTTAGCATAAATGAAAAGAGTTACACGTAAATCCAAAGGTTGACATAAATCTTCCATATTGAGGTCAAACCTAATAGCAAAATTTATAAATCAATTAATGCAATTTTAGGAGTTCTAATTAGAAAGAGATCTTGATTAATTAACCTAGGATTAGTTGCTAATAATCTTGAGAAAGATATTAGCATAATTGAATAATTTTCACGATCTAATGAACTTTATTTTAAATTGATTTGAAAAGTCTTAAGGGGAATTCAAAATCTGGGCACCACCATCTTTATTAATTTTTATTAGTTTAATCTTCGTTCTAGTTAATCAATTATGTTGACTTGTTTTATTTTATTGTTTTAAGTTTTGAATATCATCAACCCGGACTTATCGGTACTAGCTATAGCTAAATCATATAATTGTGGTATAAAAAAATCAAGTTTTTGGTATCATTGTCACAGACTATAACATTAGGAAAACCTTATTTTTATTAATCTATTCATTTTTATGTAGTTCTTATTTCTTTTCTTTTATCCTTATTTATTTATCCTTAAAGCATTCTTTCTTGATCTTGTGTTTATGGCTTATTTTTAAGATTTGGGTATTTATTTCTATAGCTACCTAACACAATAGAAGGATGGAGAGGACAATATTCTTTAAGTGATCATTATATGACATCACGGATGTTGACATTGGAAGCTTGGAATAAGAAGCATGATAATATGTATATGGAAGCTCAACCAATGTTTATAATGTGTTGTGACAATTTTGGTGGTACCAATCAATGTCAAACACTAGATCACATATGGGAGAAACCAATTTGCATAAGGAAAAGGCATCAAAACATCACCTATAGTGATACTGAAAAGCTAAGTTGGAGCAACTATCCTCACTTTATATAAAATGACTAGGTTTTATATAGATTTCTAGAATAATAGCAGCAAGAGGAGGATCCATATCTCGAGGAGCTCCTCATGAAAGGCATTACTACAACCGAGGCTACCTTCCATAAAACTAAAGAGTTATTCACCTCTTTTCTTAACGTAGAAATTCTAATTAGACAGCTCAGTTGGCTTGTTTATGAAGAGCAAGTGGTTGTTTTATCTAGACATCAATCCAAATTTAAGAGAACAAGTGCACACGATAATTTTATGTCTGGAGAGGAGTTAGAGATTTAAGAAAAGGAGGAAGTTGTTATTCAAGAAGAGAAGGAAGATGAGACATAGGAAGATAAAGAGGAGGAGCCAAATGAAGAAGCTATCGACTAATTATTTATAGGAAGATAAAGAGCAGGAGCCAAATGAAGAGGCTATCGACTAATTATTTATAGTAATCTTAAATATATATGGCTCCTCCTTTCTATAGAACAAGCTACGAGAGTCAATCAAAGATCCAGAGGGTTTTATTATTTCTTATTATATTGACAGTTTGTTACTAAAAATGACATTAACATATTTACTTGGTCGTATTAATTCGATACTATATGCCCTTATTATATTGCAGCATGTAACCTATTTGCCAGCGAATGAGCTCTTATTTGGTAAGACTAGTGAAAGCAAGCCATTGAATATAGATTTTAGTTAAAGGTCTCAATGAGAATTTCAACTAAAAGACCCATAAATAAGCATTAGTTTTGAGGCAACCGAACAATTATATGTTTTGTTTTAATTCAGTAGCTCATAGGATTTTCATTAGTAGTTTAGTTGTTTTTCTTAATTTTAGTATTATGTTTCTATTTGTGTGAGTTTTGATGAAGTTCCACAAGCTATAAAAGCTACATCATCTTAATACTTTAGAGTAGAGAAGATTTCATCGGCACTAGATGGATGTTAATAACATTGGATAAAGCTAGAAGTCTTTTATTATTAGGGGAATATAAGTTATCCTCATGTTCTCTCATTATTTTTCACGTTTTTCATTATTGTTACATATTTTATACATTAAGGATAATATACAACTTAAGTGTACGGTAGGGACTTAGCAATCAAACTTGTCAATTTTGTTATAATTACCTTAATAACGAATAATTTAGGAAATGTTTTTAAGAGGATGTTGATTAAGATGATTCGTTATGAGTTTGATTGTGATTGTGAAGTGATTTATTTAGGCAAATAATTATCATTTTTTATGATTAAGTTGATTTCAATTTAATTCATTAACTTTGGAAACTTAATTTGTAAGATGATACTTTGTTACATTTTTTACCATTTTCATTACACCACACATAAATAAAAGCAAATGAAACAAAAGAAAAAGAAAAAATAATAGTATCTAAATAAACGAGAATAAATAATTTCACTTTATTGGCTTTATATCAATAAAGAGGTCGAAGTTAAACAATGTTGCTAGTAGTTATTTAAGATATTGATCTAGTTAAGTAACTAGGGGTATTTATAACAAAGTGTTTACTCTTACATTAAAAAGTTAGATGACTTTTCAAATAAGCTTCAGTATGCTCATATGTTATTTAAATTTAAGGATTTGTTTTTAAAGGGTTAGAAAATTTTTAAAGGTTAGCATTTTTTTTCTCATGTATCTTCACTTTATGCATTAAGTGGAATGGTAGGAATTGAATTAAAATTTGAAGAATTATGGAGTGAATTGGATTTATTTATAATTTAACGCAAGTAATTAGGTACTTAACAATTTAATGAACTTTGCAATTGAAAGAATAATGGAGAATCTAGATGGATATCCTTTACATATCTAATGCTTTCACGATGTTATTTCTTATTATGTTGAGAGTAATGAAATTAATTTGATTAACGACAAGCAAGCACTTAAACGTGGGGATGTTTGATAAGTGCTTAATTGTTCATAATTTTTAGGTTTATATTTAGTGCATTTATCTTATTTATTTGAGTACTTTTATTGTTTGTGGTACTTAATTCATTCATAATTTACTTTTAAGTTGTAAAATTCATTCATAATTTACTTTAAGTTGTATTTCACTTATTTGGAGCAAACGGAACAAATTCGAATAAGTTTTGGGTGACTTAGAGCTATTTTAACTTAGTTATAAAGATGTAGGAAAAGTACATGGGCATAAACACCTCCATGTAGTTGCTCATATACTTCAATATAGTTATGTTTCATGCAAGTCAAGTTGTTCTAAAGTTCCAAAAAGTTATATGGCTATGACCACACCGGTGTTCAAGAGATACACACTTGTGTTCCCATTTTGAACCTATGTTTGCTTTAAATTTGAGGATCTCATGATTTTAAGTATCATGAACATGCTATTGTACTTTTGCATCACACAAAAACCTAAATTTTGAATTATAAAAAGCAAAATTAAAAGAAAAAGTAAGGAGGTCAAGAGGCACAATTGAAAAATCTAGATCTATAATTCTCTAATTAAATAATTTATATTCATAGATTAAAATTGGTGTCTAGAAATGCATCATGACCCCTCAAATATTTAAGAACATAAAAGTAATTTTGACTAACCTTTTCGTGTATAATTTTTCCATATAATTCAATCCATTCATTATACAATGTTCTGATTAGACATAGAGTATGGAATTAATCTTTACTTTATTTGAGTCTTAATCATATTTGTTCTCCGCCATTAGTAATTGATTCAATTAATGACATTTGAGAAATATTTTCAAGTCATTCCACCTTAACCAAGTATTTCCTGAATTTAATATTAATCAAGAACAACGGAACATTCTTTATAATTACTTTAGAGTAATGAATCATATCTAGTGACTACTAAATGAACTAGCCTTGATTAGAATAGGCTATAAATAGTATCAAAAAACATATATGAGATACTTTGGTAATCTTAAATCAAAAGATCACTTATACAATCATCAAAATGAAATTTTCTATAGATATATAAGTAATGTTCTAAATAGAATTATGATATATGATAGTTTAGTGAAAATTTTCTCTAATAAGCACCCACACATTTGTTTAAGTATCTTCATATTTTTGTCTATGAGACCCACTACTTCTTTTATAAGAAAAAGAAAACGTAACATATACTAGTATTTTTACACTTTAGTAATATCCTGTCTTAATAGACCAATGATTAAAAATAATTTTAGGAATAATATATCAATACAATATGAATATCATAATCTCATGAGCTTCATCATATGCATCTAAATTTGAATAAGATAAAGAATGTCTTTAAATTATTTTATTACTAAACTACAACCAATTGATTAGTTGTAGAACATAAAGCAACAATATGATTGATAATGGTGAGTAAACTTTTTAAAAAGGGATATGGTGACTCAAAGCCTTGGTAATGTAATATACTTATTTTTTAAATCACCACATTTCAATAAACACTTAATTATGTTTATAATATTAAGTTTGTAAAATATGAATTTAAAACTCACAATGATAAGATCTAATCATGATAACAAATAAATCATTAATAATGAAATAGTAAGACTATCCTAAAACTTATTATATATGGGTAATAAGTGATTCATAATCTCAATTAGTGAGGTTCATAACCCGGACTAATTTAATTATGAGATCTACAATCATTTCAGATATAATTAAATATTCATCTCTTTGAAATATTATATTTAAAATAAATATATGTGCTACTTATATGTTTGATTTTGCAAGAATATGTAAAGGTCTTCGGTTTATGCAATTGATACTTGGATATTATAATGTTTCATAATTAAATCAATAATGTTCTTAATATAATATAAATGATCTACAAGATGATTAAATTGTATAAATTTTTATTATAATTCAAAATATTATAAATGCATATGTTATTGTTGATAAAGAAATATTTATTTATTTCTTAATCCTTTATGATAATGGCCTATTATTCATTAAAATTGGAAATTCTAAAGCAGTGTTCCTTTCATATACACCTCCGTCGCAGTTAACATCAATGTAAGAACAAATGATCAGCAATTCCTTTTTACTCAACATTCTTTTTCACATCTCTTTAACATGTTCAGTCGAAATTCGTTTATAGCTTGCCACTATTTCGACAACAATGCATATGTTTAATCTCATACACGTAATCCACGTTATCCTTTATACGTGGGTAATATATTGCTCAAAACGTCACTTACGCTGCGTATGGTTGCTGTCTCTGATAGCTGGAGACGGAACAGAACAAAAATTTAGAGACGGAACGGAACAAAAAGTGGAGACAGTGAGATGTTTGGTTATGGTGGACAGAACAGAAAAAACTGTCTCCGTCTCAAGGACAGAATGTGTTTGGTTGCAATGGACAGAACGGAAAAATTGTAGCAATGACAAAAATGCCCCTA
>JANSVA010000218.1:2061031-2073265 GCA_025504915.1 Erythroxylum reticulatum | reverse complement strand
ACCATAGCACCTGATTTCAACATCAGGTTAGATGATCCTACATTATTTGAACGTCTACAAGTTCATATCTAAATCACTAGAGCAGATCAAGATCCTACAACCATCATGGCTACTCTTCACCACCAAATGATCTATCATTTGCAGAATCATACGTTGGACATAAATTTTCCCAACTCTACTTCGAATGCTCTATACATGGTTGATGATGTTGCCAATAATCAGACAACAATCATAAATCCCGAAGTAGTTGCCTGCATAGGAGCTTGAAAAGTTTATGCCTACAGAATGGATTACCAACTACCAGAAGGTATTCCACGAGCCTCATCGACACTCTTTTCATACAACGACTCCTCCAATTCTGAGGACACTGAGAGATGACTCAATCAAATCCATCTACACAAGAACTAGCGACGACACGCATGGTCCATCCACATCAGGCTCTATCCTGATGATTCAGCCTGTTGAACCTCAAGATCTACTAGATCTATCAACTAGGGCTATAAGCCTTAAGATCCAGCCCGTATTCTCTCATACGAAAGATAAATATGGTTCTCCTATCCATTATTTCAAATCAAATGGAGATCCAGTATATGTAAGACATCATCGTGGACACTTTATATGTGATATCAACCCATCCATGTGTGATCCAGACTGTGAAATCTATCTCAACCCAGAGTTAGACACAGATGACGATGATCCAAGATATCAACGGAGAAGGAAGAAGAAATCCAAGCCCAAGTCTTGGTGCTTTCCTTCTTATGACTATCCTCCTCTTGGTGAGGATCTAGATAAGACGATCATAATGGTCTATCCATGATAGAAAGATCCAGACCAAAGTCTCTTAGTGAGATGCTCGGGTCGTTTATGTAAAGTCAGATGCTTGCAGATCTATTGGTGGATCATACAAATCAAAGCCAGCAATTCTTGTTACAACTCCTACTCCTATTCCTTGCATGATGGTCTTTCCAGAAGAGGATAATTTCCCTCAATTATCCAGGAGTACTAATGAATCACAGTGGGTTATTTTCAACCTATATGTCAGAACATCAGGAATTACTTCATAAGGAACACCAATGTCTAATCCTAGTCATGAAGTGCTAAACTGGCAGACATCTAATGCAGTAACACAGAACAATGTTCTGAGAAGGATTGATTCCAAGCTAGATGGAATTAGTCAACAAAATATAGCTACTCATCAAAAAGCCAATTTTGTTGCGGAATAGTTACAGACGATGTATAGTTCGTATAAAACCCATATTTAGCATCTTGATGCTGAACTCAAACAATACATCTCAGCCCAATACATAGGCCAGAATTCGACTCTAAAGTTCAGAAGATATAGGAGACATAAAGGACTATACAACAAATGGAAGTAGATATGCATGATTCTCAATCACAACAGATATATGGCTCATCATCTTCAGAGTTCTCAACTTTTCAGCCATCATATCCCTGACCTATGTATCATTAGTATCCTGAAGAAGCTGACTATTCAAAGGTATTCAAATTCAACTACCCTTTGATTAGACAGTATGTACATCCTCAAATAACTCAGGAAAAGCCTCGACGATCAAAGCCAAAGTCAACATCAGATCGTATGTCTAAGCCTCGAGTTTCTGAATAATCTTCAAAGGTTCCAGAAGCATCATCCTCTTATATACCTTTTGAGCCAGAAGAACAACGGAGAAAGCCTTTAAGGATTCAAACTCCTCCAGAATCTCCACCACCAGCACTAGTACAACCTTTTACCTCTTTATTGGGAAGGATAAAGCTAAGCAGACAGAGTATATAACTACTTTGCACCTCTAAACCTCTTGCAGATAATTCCAGTTCTCTTTCAGAGAAATCTAATGCGAAAATTAATACATCTGAAATCTCTACAACACCATCTAGTTGTTCAGATGAACAAGAATTCATCGCTTCAGAAGAACAACCATTACAGTCATCGTACGAACCAGTCGCCTCACCATCGATTGATTCCTTAGCTAACTTAGCTGATCTTTCAGAATTATCCAATGTTCTAATGACTATGCCTTAAGATATTGAAGAACCAGAAATCAGTGAAACTGAATCCACAGGTACTAAACCTTTCAGACCTGAGCCTGCACCTCAAGAAATACCATCTACGGCAGCTGCACAGCCGCAAACAACCAAGCCTACTTCAACACCTTAGTTTACTTTTAATGATCTACCTCCAAAGAAATAGTGAGATAGACTACATGAGTTTGGTGCATGGATTGATCTACAAATGACCAGACCTAATCATCCACTCTTGGATATTTTGTCTAAATTGACATCCAGATTTACTAGTACTTTGCGAGAATGGTGGCAAAGTATTAGTGAGTATTAATGTCTTCAGTACATACAAGTAACAACTGCTGGAGCATTACTTGGCATAATTCACAAGGAATTTATTAGTGACTTCCAGTTGATCGACAAACAGATCCGTCAAGAATACTTCAAGATAAAATGTTGTTCTCTTGATAAGAGAGATCTTCAAAAGCATTTTAAGCGTATGACAAAAAGGTGTTATCTCTTGAATGGATGGAATGATGTTAATCTTCGATATACTTTTATCTCATCCTTTCCATATGAAATACAACCAGAACTTCAAAGGACCATAGCTTATCTACAAAGAGACATGGATACAATATCTCTTGGAGAAATCTACCAGCTCGCTATAGCTTCTCTTTACAAGTTATATGATCAGCATACTTTGTTCAAGAACGTCCTTAAAGGAGGTCCAGTTCTGAAAAGGCTTGTAAACAGCCTCATCTCTAGATCAAATGTAAAGATAAACAGACTTATAAATGTGATAGCATCAGAAAAGCTCATCAATCTCAAGTATACTATGAAAGGAGAAAGTTCCATAGAAAGAAGGAAGGCAAAAAGCCTTGGAAGCAGAATTTCAAACAGAAGAACATAAGCAAAAAGTATAGACGTATGACGTTCTTCAAAAAGTCATCACATCGATGCAAGCAGAAGCCTTGATGTTTTATCTGTGGAATCTTAGAACACTTCGTAAATAACTATCCTAAGGCAACTAAGAAAGATGCCAAGTTCCTAGAGAAACTTATGCCTATTTATCCTAAAAATCATATTAAGAAAGTACTAGAAGAATAATCTAGTGAGGATAGTGAAACACATTATGCTATCTCTATGTCAACAGATGAAGAAAAATCGTCACAATCATCTATATCTACCAGTGATGATTCATTATACATGTTACAACATACATGTATGAAGATAGATCGTACTCTAGTTCAACGACCATATGTCCAGATCCAAATCTTTCAGCAAAATAAATATGATCGGCCCATTAAAGTTATTGGGTTTATAGATATTGGTTCTAATTGTACGATCTAAAGCCCAATATCCTACTAGCAGAAGAATGGACTTCTCATGAGGAATACTTCACTGCAACTAATGGGAGTTCTTTCAAAATTAGGTTAAAAAAAAAGAAGTAGAATTGGCATCCGCTTCTTTCCTCAGTGTATAGTTTGTACTAAAGTACTTGGATGCAAGCTACCAGGCCCAGATCTGCTTATTAGGATGGATGTTTATAGTAAAGCCAAACATCTACAGATTCTACCTATAGGCCTCCGGTATTGAAACCTTTTAAGTCCATACACTAATATAAAAAACGTGTTTGAACTTACACAGGTATCTACATGTTACACTAGACTTCGAGATAAACTATTGAGCTACTGTCCAGACTCTTATATACAGTTTACTCATCCAAATCCTCTATGGAAAAACTCAGACTTTTTTATAAGTCTACCATTTAAGAAGAATAAGGATATCAATCTTGCAAAAGCCACACATCCAGGAATGAACCCTAATGACTTGAAGCTCACACAAGATGAGTGTGCCGTGTTATGGCAGTACGGATTGATCGAGCCCACAAAGTTGGATTGGGCTTGTCAAACGTTCTATATCAATAAACGTTCAGAGAAGAAACATGGAAAGAAACGTATAGACTACAAGCCTATGAATCCGTTCCTTGAAGATGATAAGTTTCCTCCATCTAAAATTAGTAAACAAGTACTATTTCTTAAGGAAGCTGTTATCTTTTCAAAGTTCGATCTTAAAGTAGGTTTTTGGAAACTGGGTATTCACCCTAAAGAACGTTATAAGACTGCATTCTACATTCTGCATTCCTAATGCTCAGTACTAATGGATTGTGATGCCCTTTGGACTCAAAGTCGCTCCATCACTGCTTCAAAAGTCTATTACAAAAATCTATGAGCCTATCCTCAACAGTGCTTTGATCTGTATTGATGATATTCTACTATTCTCAAAGACTCATGAGGAACATCAGGCCCTTCTTCAATGATTTTTAGACCTTACATAGTAATATGGTATTATGCTTTCGGCCAAAGAACTATTGGTACAATAGAAATAGAATTTCTTGGAATGTAATTTAAAGATGGATTCTATCAGCCAGGCCCACATATTGCAAAAGAACTATTGCAATTTCCTGATGAAAATCTCACTGTAAAACATATTCAACAATTCTTTAGGATTGTCAACTATATCAGAGATTTCATATCACATGTGGCAGCCTATACATCTATCTTATCTAAGCTCTTACGGAAGAATCCACCAATATGGAGAAAAGAACAGACTACAGTTGTTAAGGATCTTAAACAAATTTGTCGGGATCCTCCACCTTTAAAGATTCCTAAAAAAGGACAACGTATCCTGTAAATAGATGCTAGTGATGAACACTGGGGGGCAGTCCTCCTTGAAGAACTCAAAGACTGACGCCATTATTGTGGACATGCTAGTGGATCTTTCAGCCAATCTGAATGTCACTATCATATCTTATATAAGGAGAGTCTCGTAATAAAAAGAGGTATAGAAAGATTCTCTATTCACTCACTCCTTTTCACTTTGTCATTGAAATGGATAACACATCTTTCCCCAAAATACTAGAGCAAGTTGGCAAAAAGATTCCTAGTAGTCAACTTTTACATTGTTAAGAGTGGTTTTCTTCCTATAAATTCAACGTCAAACATTTGAAAGGTCACCAAAATATCATTGCAGACTATTACCAAAATATCATAGCAGACTATCTTTCTAGACCTTCGAAGCCAGTCTTATTTTCCTCCTCCACTTTAAAACTTCCCATTCCATTTTTCTGGCTTATGGAATTTCCTCAGTTTGTTAGGTATCGCAAAGAGTTTCCTCCTCTATTTGATAGACCTCCCACTTCTGTAAAAGATCTTTATTCTTTACTACTGCAAAGTCTTTTTTATTATTTACGTCTTGTTTTGGTGAAAGAGAATATCATACCTAGCCCTAGTCTTTTGATCCAACCACACCATACAAAATGATATATCATCGTTTTGATGATATTGAAGATTATACCTTATGGCATCTTTGGACTATGTCAGCACTGTATGCTTGTTTAGTTACTTTCTATCCACTACATCTATACCGGCATCTTTCAGATCCTACTGAGTCCAGGTCTCTTTTATGGACATTCTTAGAATGGTTTCAACCTATTGAAAAATATAGAACTGAAATGTCCAAAATTTTAACTTGTCATCACTTGTGGGATACCTCTCTACAAAATAGAGATGTGTTTGTAATTTATCTCATTCATCGACCCTATGTGATGAGCACTTATGGAAAGATGTGCGTGTTCGATCATTTTCAGCACTGGCACACTACAACTTCCTGGTCAGTTGATGAAACTTCTTTATTGGCTGAACTTTATCAACTTCTCAACCAGCTCAATCAGACTCATGATGTGGAGTATTCCAACTTGTGCACCTCTCTTGGACCATACTATGGTGATTTCTCTTTGATTGAGCTTATCAATACACCGTCACTCACACAGTGGACTTTTGTTGAAGAAAATGTAATCCATATACAAGCAGGTGACTTAAATCACCTTGTCTTAAATACTGCTACAAGTCCATCTTGTGATCCAGTCCAAGACTCTGACTCTGTCATGACACCATGGCCTTCAAATTAGACCTTGACCAATATCGATGAACTCATTGCATAGGTTAACAGAGAAATAGAATTGACAAATGATCTTGATCTTTCTCTGACATTATGAAGAAGGCACAATGATGATAGATGGGTTCCACACGTCACCTTCAACAAGTATTGAAGATTCCATCTAATCATCTTCTTGTTCACCTTTTGTAAACTAGTATTGTTTACTACTGTGTACTTTAGGACTTTGTGTAAAAGTAGTTTAAATTTTCAAATTTAGGTGAATATATTAGCTTTACTTTTGTAAAGTAGACTCCTTAGAGATAAGGTTAGGTTTGCTTTTGTTAAAGCTTTCATTATTATATCTCTAGGATAGTTTACGTTTCTATCCCTCGCTTTGCCTATATAAGCAAGATTTAGGTTTCATTGTAAGCATGCAAAATCTGACTAGAAATGTTTATTGGAAAATGAAGAGTTCTTTCTTCACAAATCTATTCTAGATAACCTCCATAACCTTGAATCATCTTCCCTTCCTAGTTCAAAGATTACAGAGATGAGTATGCTCTACACTTGCCTTGTATAAGGATCATATGTATCAGAAAATCTATAACAGTCTGGAAGAACTGTTGCTTCTAATTCTATTGCCTTGTTGTTGTCTGAAGCATTAACAGGGAATGAATAGTAAGATTGTGTGAGTGAGGTAGGGTTCCTAAGAGGCGTGAGCAGTAAATCCCATGTTAACTGAGGAAAAGGCGTTGAAGGGGTGTAAGTCTCTAATAACTGGAACAGTTACGTAATGATACGCACTTCCAATTCGACTTTGGTTAGTCAATATTGCCAACTAGTATGTTGGTTTAGATAAGAGTTAGCCAGAAGGGTTAACCAAAAAAAGGTCATAGTTTCCGTATGTCGCCCTATAACAGACTATAGGGTAGCCCGAGTGGTTAAAAGCGTGAAAATGGAAAACTCATTAAAAGCTTTGGACAAATGTTATCCACATAAAAGTTGTGCACAGTAAAAGCATTAAATGCATGTAATAGATGTTGTACGATGGTTAATGAATTTTTAAAAGGTTTTTGATAAAAAAGTTTTAACAAAGAATGCATGGTTTTGGTTAAAAGGTTTAACAGAAAATGCATGGTTTGAAAACCAATAACCACAGATGGTCTTACAAAGACAAGGGTTAAAAAATGAAAGATACTCTTTCAATTTAAATGTTGAATGAAAATGTGAAGATATAAGATGAGTATAATAAGACTCTTTCATTTTTCTGTACATGTGGAAATAAATACAAATTTCTGATACAAATGTTGTCTAAACATGTGATATGATCACTAATGTTATTTAAATTGTTTTAATAATATGAAATCTTGACCTTTAAAATTATTGAGTTTATTTTGATATAATATATGATATTTTATCAAAAAGAATTTTCCACCTAAAAGGATAATAATATTTATTTTTGTTTACAATGAATGACCTAATAACCAGGTAATTTGTAGTTAAGGGATAAATAATATTTTCTATTGCATATGATGCAAGTATAAGTATAATTTACTTAATTTTGTACTATTGACCTAGACTACCTAGGGAGTATAATATTAATTAATTCTCTGTCACTTGGATGGATAAATTAAATTATACTAATAAGAACGACCTGAAAACTAGGGGACTATATAGTATTGAGCCTACTATAAATTTTATATGATACAATAGGAAATTTATCACTCTTTAATTTTGCATGAGTAACAACTTGACAACCAAGGGCCTCATTCATGTTTTAAAGATTTTATATCATTTAGATAAAAGTTCATGTCTTAATGATATATGATTGTGTTCTTATTTTAGTGTTTTCTCTTTATTAGATTTCTCAAAATTTCTACTATATCACTACGATGCATTCTTAATGCTAACAAGCTAGCGGGTAACAATTTTGATGAATGGTACCACAATCTAAGAATTGTTCTCATGCATGAAAAACTTATCGATGTGATTGATAAACCCATAAAGGAAGCATCTTTTAAGAGAATTGATGATGTTGATGCATTGGATGCATATTTTAACTACAATGAACAAAGTACTAATGCTAAGTGTATTATTCTGGCATCAATAAGTTCTGAACTCCCAAGGTAGTATGAAGGTATGAATCCTCCACAAATCATTAAGCATCTTAAGAAGATATATGGGTCACAAAGTAGGATTGCTAGATACCAGTTATCTAACTCCCTATTTAAGTTTGAACTAAAGCTCAAATCTCTTCTGGGACCCCATGTTCTTAAGATGATTGATCTTATAGAACATCTTGAGAAGTCAGGGTGTTCACTAGGGAAAGAGTTGTCACAAGATTTGACCTTACAACCTCTTTTTGACATCTTTTCACTGTTCATTATTAACTTTAACATGAACAAGATGGATTGTGATCTTCATGAAATGCTTAACTTGTTGATCGATTATGAAAATCAAGTAGCATCGTTTGAGAAGGTGAAAGTGTCAGGTTCTGTGAACCTGGTTGATAAATCTTCTAAGCATAAATGGAAGGGCAAGAAGAAGTCCAAGAAAAATCATCTTATGCCCAAAGGTGTTTGGAACAAATCCAAAGGTAAGGAGAAGAGAGTTGAACAAAAGGATGCTGAATGTTTCTTCTATACAAAGAAAGGACACTGGAAGCAGAACTGCCCAAGGTATTTGGCTACTTTGAAAGGAAAGAAACAAGGTAGGACATTTATGAAAAATGTTTTCATGATTTCTTTAACTACTATTAATTCTAGTAAATGGGTATTAAGTACTGATAACAGCATTAATATCTGTAATATGTTGCAGGGTCTAAGGATTAGTAGGAGATTGAAGAAGGGATCAGTAAAGCTATAAGTTGGGAATGGAGTAATTGTTGTTGCCCTAGCTGTAGGAACTATTTCTCTTGTTATGCCTATAGAAAAGACTTTATTATTAGAATATTTTGATTATGTTCCTAAGTTTGTTTCGAACATTGTTTCCATTTAGTCATTAGATAACTTGGATTTCTTACAATTTTTTAAAATAACCAATATAATATAGTTTATGTTAATGAATTATATGTAAGTGGTTATTTACAATATGGTCTTTATATCTTACCTGAAGTAGTTATTTATCCAATTATGAATTTTTTGGGTCATAAAAGGAAGAGAGATAATTAAGCAAATCAAGCTTACCTTTGGCATTGTAGACTTCGTCATATTGGTGAGAAAAGAGTAAACAAGTTGCACACGGAAGGATGCCTTGGTCAATATGATTATGAATCATATGAAACATGTGAATCTTGTCTCAAAGGTAAAATGACCAAATCTCCTTTTATTGGAACTGGAGAAAGAGCTAGTGAACTTTTAGGACTTATACATATTGATGTATGTAGGCCTATAAAAGTTCAAGCTAAAGGTGGATATTCTTATTGAGTCACCTTCACTGATGATATGTCAAGATATGGATTTATGTATCTTATGAAACACAAGTTTGAATCATTTGAAATGTTCAAATGATTTCATAGTGAAGTTAAAAAACAAACTGGTAGGAGTATAAAGGTACTAAGATCTGATCATGGTCATGAGTATCTTAGTGATGATTGTGTTGATTATCTAAGCAAGATGGAATCTTATCTTAGTGGACTTCTTTAAAAACACCATAACACGATGGTATTTCAGAAAGGAGAAATTAAACCTTATTGGATATGGTGAGATTCATGATAGGGTTACTGATCTTCCAATCTTCCTATGGGGATATGCTTTAGATGCCGTTACATATTTATTAAACAAAGTTCCCACTAAAGTAGTCACTAAAACTCCACATGAGATGTGGAAAGGACGTAATCCTAACCTAAAACATTTGAATGTTTAGGGTTGTTTAGCTTATGTCAAAAGATTACTGCCAGATAAGCTTGAAGCAAGGTCTGAAAAGTGTAGATTTGTTGGCTATCCTAACGAAACTATGGGATACTATTTCTATAACCCTTCTGAACACAAAGTGTTTGTGGCCAGAAATGTAACCTTTTTAAAAAGGGAGTTCCTTAATGGAGGAAATCATGGTATAGAAATAGATCTTGATTAAATTCAAGATTCTGACAAATTAACACAAGCTCAAGAGCATCAGATGTATGTTAAGCAACCTTTACTAGATGTCTTAAAATTACACATAGGGTGCTAGCCTCAACTGTAGAGGAGAATGCATCGGTTAATGAACCTGTCCAAGAACCAATGCAACAACATGATCAAGTAGAGGAACAACCTATTAAACATGAACCTCTTATAAGGTTTACTAAGGATCTTCATACACCAGATAGATTAAACTTAATGGTGCAAGGTAACGAGGATAATCATATTGATGATGACCCTAAGACTTACGAAGAAGCTATAGCAAGTCCAGATCATGAGAAGTGATTTAAGGTAATAGAATCCGAGTTAGAATCTATGAGAATCAACAAAGTATGGACTTTGGTTGATCCCTCAAAGGATATAAAACACATAGGATGTAAATTGGTATTTAAGAAAAAAATTGGAGTAGACGGGAAGGTTGACACCTATAAAGCCCGTCTTGTTGCTAAGGAATATAATCAAAAGGAAGGTATTGATTATGATCAAGCTTTTTCCCCTATGTAAATGCTCAAATCTATTCATATTCTACTTGTTATAGTTGTATATTATGATTATGAGATATGAAAAATGGATGTGAAAACAATGTTTCTTAACAGAGAGCTTAAGAAAGATGTCTATATGACTCAACCTAAAGGTTTCACATTGCCATCTGCTCCTAATAAACTATGTAAGCTATAAAGATCCATTTACAGATTGAACCAAGCTTCACGAAGTTGGAATATTCGCTTCAATATAACAATTGGAAAGTTCAATTTTGTTATATACAAAGACGAGCCATGTGTGTTCAAGAAGGTTAGTGGGAGCATAGTTATTTTCCTAGTGTTATATGTAGAGGACATATTGCTAATAGCAAATGATGTACCATCCATGCAAAAGACAAAGATTTGGCTATCTAAAAAATTCTCTATGAAGGAATTGAGAGAAGTAGCTTACATTCTTCAAATCAAGATCTATAGAGATAGATTAAGGAAGCTGCTAGGGCTCTTCCAATCCATATACATTGATACTATCTTAAAAAGCTATCATATGAAAAATTCCAAAAAAGGTTATCTACCGATAGGCACTGAAATTTTTCTTAGTAGGGAAGATTGTCCTAAAACCCTAGAAGAAAGAGAGCATATGAGTAGGGTCCCATATGCCAGCGCAGTGGGAGCTGTCATTTATATCATGACATGTACAAGACCTAATGTAGCCTACGCGCTAGGAATAGCAAGTAGGTATTAAGAAAACCCATGTGAGGAACATTGGAAAGTGGTTAAAACTATCCTTCAGTACTTGAGAAGAACTAAGAACCAATTCCTCATATACGGAGATTATGAATTAAAGCTAATAGGTTACACTGATGCTAGCTTTACATCAGATAAGGATGATAGCAAATCTAAGTCTGGTTATATTTTCACTTTGAATGGAAGAGTAGTGAGTTGTAAAGTTCTAAGAAAGCTACTGTAGCTAATTCAGTTACTGAAGCAAAATACATAGCTACATGCGATGCAGCTAAGAAAGCTGTTTGGATGAAAAAGTTATTAACTGAATTTGGTGTGGTTCCTTTAATAAACGAAGTTGTTGCTTTATTGTGTGACAATACCAATGCTATTGAACAAGCTAAGGAATTAATGTCACATCAAAGATCCAATCATATTATGTGGAAGTTTCATCTTATTAGAGAAATTGTTGAGCATATGGATGTTCAAATTCAAAAGGTTGAAGGAAAGGAGAATGCTGCAGATCCCTTCACTAAAGCACTTAGTTCAAAGGAGTTTGATAAGCACAAGTGGAAGATAGGATTGAAGTTCATGATTGATTGGGTCTAGGTCAAGTAGGAGATTGTTGGAATTATGCCCATGACCCAATCGTTATGCAATAAATTGAACACCTTAGTTTTTTTATTATTAATTTTGATTAATAACATGGAAAATGATTTTATTATCATATTACATTTATTTTTTATTCTAATGTGATAAGTCATTGATTAATTTATACACTTGCCATCATAATGGAAATTATGATAATGAGAGTCAAGTCTTTAGGGTTTATTCTAAAAGTGTTCTTGATCATAGGATCATCAATAAGGACTTTAATGATCTGGTTAGATCAATATGTATGTAATAGTATCTATTGGATGGATATTAGTAGATCTCATTTACTAAGTTACATATATAGA
>JANSVA010000218.1:2009579-2053578 GCA_025504915.1 Erythroxylum reticulatum | reverse complement strand
ATTAAAGAATTTTTTTAAAAGTTTCTTAAACAACAAAAGATATCTATGTCTTTTACCCGAAGATATCCACTTTTGTATTTGGGGGGTAGTAGTTTCGCAAACTTTTCAATTTTACTGTGGGAGTCTCTAGCATAAGTGAAATAAAAGCAATTAAAAATGAAGTAATAAAAAGCACCAGAAATTTAATAACGCAGTTCGACACATCTTGCCTACGTCTACAGAACTCTCACCTAGCTTAATACTTTCACCGAAGTATAATAGATTTACATAAGACTTTACTGAGCCGACACCACTCAACCTTTGACACTATCTCTCAACATCACTTCCCGTGAAAGAATTTACACCCAATAGTACGATCGCCTCGTACTAACAAACCTCAAGAGAGGATTTTCTCAATCAATCTTTTAACAAAAAAATAATAAATGAATAACTCAATTGATTAAACAATAATCAATATAAACAAAGACAACACTTGAAATTAAAAAAACAACTCCCCTAAATATGATGCTTCGTCAACGAAAGAATGGAAAGTTGTTTATCGAAAAATCTGCTGTGAGGCTTCAATATCTTCACTAAAAATCCTATGTACAACAGCCACAAAATGTCTCAAATCAAGAACATTTCTTTACTGAAACATGAGAAAAACCAGTTCCAAAATTCTCACACTAGACACCAAATAAACTCTCAATGGTCTCTCAAAATAGAAGAAAACGCAACATGCATATTTTTCTCACAATCCCCAAAGAACAAGTCTAAAAAATCAATAGTTAAACCACCATATATTTCCCAAACACCGAACTCATGCGCCACTTCAGCTATATATTTTTCCAGAACCCTTTTAACACACACTACGTGGTTTATTCAACACCCACGGTATATATAAAATCTGAACATGTATCCCACATCAACTGCATTTTTATCCTATTTATATTTAACGCTCCCTGCACACTTAATAATACTCACACACAAGATTCACTTCTGCCATATGATAGAGACATATAAGATGCTAACTAGCAAAATCCCTTCAAACCATGCAAAACAACTTGCCTTTCTCTTCTATCCCCAAAATCATGTAAGCTACATTTTTCTCATATGTAATTAATACCCATTAAACTGTTGATTGTAAGACTCTCACACAAGATGCACATCTTTTATGGATAGAATTATACATGATATTCACCAGAAATCTTAACAAACACGTAAACAAATTATGTTATCTCCTATCCACACAAAAATCTAGTAGTACTTATCTTAATCACCAATGTGATAGATCTCAAATTTGTCATAGAGGAAACTTTCATTTTATCTAGAATTCTTCGCATCTTTTTAAATCTCATTATAATTAATATTTTATATGTCAAATTAATAAAGAATGACAAAACTAATTACTTACATCTAAAACATATATCTTAACAATAGTCATGTTCTAGTAGGTGGAATAAAAAAATAATTTCTATTACCTTTTGAAAAAATGTGTTGCAAAATCTTGTTTTAATGTATTTTAAAAAATATTATGGCATTATGATACTTTTAATTCAATATTTTTATACACCACAGAAACCTGTCTTAATTTGTATGAAAATTAGTCTTTCTGGAATTTCTTTACCAGAACCTTTTTTTGAATTTCTACGAACCAAGTCCACGAAAAAACAAAACATAGATGATAGATGTCTGATGCTAGGGATTAAGACTTGAAAGTTGATAGATGTGACCATATGTACAATTATTGCAGTTCCTACTCCTGAGGTCGCGGCCGCCATTAAATTTTCGATGATCCCACCAACTCCATCATTTATATTTAAGGTCGTGAATGTGACTGTAACATATATGCTTCAATCAAGTCATAATGTATGACAGGATAGTACTAGTGGCAATAATACTCCATTAATCTGTTTCTTTTTTTCTCCTACCTTCTCCTCTTACTTTATGAATTGACTAGTCCATAATGTTAGTTAATAATACGTAAACCTTTGAATTGGTGTTCTAAACAAGCAAGCAAATGTATCTTAGTGCTTGTCGTGCTCCTTCTCTTTTTATATGAAACAGTTGGGAAATTGTTATTATGGCAAGTTCTCATTTAAGAAAGAATGTGTTCTTACTTGAGTTGTTCTACAAATGAATAGGTCGGATCGAATCGGAAGTGATAAATTTAGTTTGGTAACTTTGTGATCATCGTAAAGATTAGTTAACACGTTTTTAACATATAGAACGTTATCTCCTAATTTTAATTGATTACTGGTTAACATCAATCTCATATATTCAATGGTCTAACTTTGGATAGAAAATGTTGTGAATTTAAGATAAAATTTAGTGAAAATCATCCATAGAATTCCTGAGCTTCTGTAGTCCAACGCGGAGCATCGTAGATAAAATCCAAAATGTCAAATATTTTCTTGTAAAAATATAAAGTTTCAACGTCAATTTCACTATCACATCTTCTCGAGAAACATTTCTTACCTCTAATGGTACAATCACTTGATTGAAATATCTCAAACTCAGCTAAGTACATGACACAGAATGATTCACGACTCATGATCTACGTGAATTGGACCTGTGATGAGACTCGATGCATATAATCAGAGAGTAAAAGGAAGATTTTTGTATATTGTAGATGTGAAGAAAATTTGGAGACCCTGATCTCACTTTGATTACCAAACTTTGAAAAACCAATACAAATAGGGTTTATTTTCTGATAAATGAAAAAAAAAAGTAAGTATTAACCACAAAAATTGATCAGAAGATCACCTTTAGATTACAAATTACTAACAACCAAAAGTTGTTTTCTACTCATTAATCTGCCATAGAGAATAATTACAGGATTTTGAGTTGACATATTCAAAGAAATGTTACATACAAACACGGTATGTCCTTGTAGAACGTTGACTTAGGTTTTTGTAAGTTACTTTGGATCAAGACATTTGAAGAATCCATTATTTTTCTAAAATCAAAGGTTAGGTTTAGACTTAAGTCGGTTCTTTGCCGACCTTAATTAGGATCTAAGGTACACCAACCTTATCAATGTAAGAACAAAGCAAAACAAGGGCTTGCCTTCGACTATCTATCTAGTAATACCTTAGGATTATTTACTTCATTGCGGTATCATTAGGTTGCTTTTGTATGAAATCGAGATCACTTAATTGGTTGGTGAAGACCGAGAATGTAAGTAAAGATTAATTTTACTTCTTAATTATTTTGACAAGCAACAATTCTTTGACTTCTTTAACTAAATTAACCCTTTTTATATATTTTTTACTCCATGAATGAACATAATCAACATCAAAAAGCCTGGATTTACCAGGTTAATATTACAGTCAATTTCTTGTGAGAAAAGGGAAACAACCCAACTGCTTACGTTAGAAAATATGTAATTTGCGTCTCCTCTTTGCCTTTCTTTTTGTCGTAAGATAATGTTTTTACATAATAGTCAAACAACCCTTGAGTTATCTATAGGCTACATACACAATTACCTAGACCAATTGTAATTAGTTATTGTTTTGAGTCCTAATTTTTAATTAATTACGGACTTTACTCTATGTAAATATTCATTCTTTAGATTAGATCAACCTGCTCAACACACTTGTATCAGAACTTATCCAAAGTCATAGAGCTTGTGTTCCATATGGGTTTGAAAAATAAAGAGAAAATTTAGGCCGTACATGCATTTGATCTTCTAAAAGTCTTAAGCTTTGGAAGGTCTTTCATTTACGTTCAGTAGAAATGGACATGAGTGAAGGTAATATAATAAGGGAGGAGTCAAAAGCCAAATCTGTCCCAAACCTAACACTAGTAGAAGACCTTAGCCTAGACTCAACCCCATTTGGTTGCCATCCCTAGACATACCACCGTCGAATTGGACTGTTGATTAGAATGAGAATGAGACCATTTTGAGTATATTCTTAAAGGAAAGCATCAAGAGGAACGAATCAAATTCGACTCTACCAATTTACAAGAGATTACTTACATTTAATATCAATTATTGGAAATACTAAATTTACCAAAAACACAAAAATAGAGATAAGTCATTGAAATTTGTCATAAAATGAGTACTTGAATTGGAAAATTGAACATTTATTTTGATTTTTATTGTTCTATTAATTCTTTTTTTGGTTATATGATATTCTTTAAATTGACTTTTAATTAATTTTTTTCCAATTTTTGGTTGATAGAATTCTCTGTTTAATTTTATGGTGTCTAACTATAACCATTAGACATAATTGGATAGCCTTTAAACTTATGTCCAATAGCTAAAATGATGTCGTTTTAGACATTAAACTGAATTAGACATCATAAAATTAGGCAGATTATCTTAACTCACTTTTTGGTGCATGATATATGTCTCTAGAAACTGAATGCTCATAACAAAAGTCAATGAGAAACGAGAAAAGTCAAGTGTCAACCCCCTTTTATCTGTTTAAGAAATTGTTATCCGCTGCTTTGAGAAGTGCAATTTGATCAAATAGGAAGTAATCTTTCATGACCTTTGTGAAAACATTTGGTCAAAATAATAATAAAAAATGTTAGCTGTCACTCAAAAGCCACCTTGTGCAAGGTTCTATAACCCTCGACCTTTTTGAAAAATATGTATTTAATCCATATTTTTGTTATAAAAATTTCCTAATTCCTTGTTAAAAAAATCAATTACAAAGTCTTAAATCTATATATTTAATAGAGTCAAATTCTAATAATGACATAGTTTAAAAATGAAGAAATAACTTATAATCTCTTACAATTCTTTTTCAGGGCTTCATGTGGTCTTCACTTGATAATATATACCCATATAAAATCTTCAATTCCAACAAATGGTAGCAAAGTTCACTATTCTTTTCATTAAAAACTATATTCATAACATTAAGAAATTATGCATATAACACACTAATTGTTTAATTATTATGGACATAATGTCTCCAAATTAAATTATATAGCATTAGTATATTTTAGGATATCTTCAATTTTTTTGAGTTATTATCATTTTAAAATTTAATATTCATATTTTATATCAATACTTTTTTACTAGTTAAGGGTAAGGCTGCATAATACTGAATCTCCCCAAATTTTGTGTATTAACAGAATTTTTACTACAATGTTGTTATTAATATGTTGGATTATTAAATATGTATTTAAAAATAATAAATAAATGTGGGCATTTTGATAAACAAGAAAAAAATTATCTCAATACCCATCAATATCCTAGAAAATTAAATAAAAGAAGGAAGATTAGATTAGTTGTGTCTCTATTATGATTGCTTGCTAGTCATATAATTCCCAACTTTTTGTGTTTCTAACTACTTGGGGTCCCTCTTATCATTGAAGGATCTTTCTACGTCACTTTTTGGACACTGATGCTTTAGTCAACTCTCCCTTTCTCTGTGTCTTGTAGATAAACAAAAAATTATGAAGACATAATCATATGCAGTATCTTCCATTACAATAAAAACCAATTAAGATGATCAAGATTGCGATAGACGTAGAGTTTGGAGCCACTTCCTCTGGAGTGGTTGGCTAGTTCAGATCAAACGGTTTTGGTCAATCACTTTGATCATCTTACTTACCCTGAAAAATACTTATAATCCAATAATGTATAAACAACATGAATGATTATAATGACAGATCAAAAAAGAAACTTTTAACTCCTTTTCATGTGTGAACACCAAGACTTCTCAATATAATCACCTGTGATGAATCAGTAATCGTCTTTTCTTTTCTGGGTTCGCTCTGTTTTCTTACTTAGAAAAGAACTTCTGATAATAAGATAAACGACAAGTTCAAACTGAGGACAGGTTTATCTGCTATCAGGTTAAATAGCTTGTGAAGACTTTTCAGGACTAAAATTTGGAAAATTTGTACGCAATTTCTTGGAAATCAAGCAATCTTCATAGTGTATATGTTTCAACCATAGCAATGTCAGCACGTTTCCAGAGTCCAAACATAAGGAAAACAAATTCTTCTACAAAAGATTATAATATGCATGCAAGTTATGCTTCTGTTTCTCGAAACCCACCTGGTCTGAGATTCACTGGACATTAATCTATCGTGCAAGATCATTTCAGTAAATGTCGTGTTGTGATTGAAACAGGAAAAGGAACTTAGTCATCCAAATGAGTCCTTAATCACAAATATTTAGTTGGTGATGAACCCTTGAAAAAAGAGTTGCAGATAGATCACCAATGACACAGATTTGAAAACGTGTAATATACCTACTCCTGAACATGAAAGCTATGTACTAGAATGATAAGCGCAAAGGTTAATGTGAACCGAAGGTTACAGACGACATGAACAGTATACAATCTATAGACTCTAGAGTCTAGAATATTTCACAAAAGAAGCAAGTCCTGGTGCAACTCCGAACCTAGGATGTTTCTTGAAATAAAGGGTGTTCAAGGAGAAGGTGATCAGGCCAAAGGGAAGGAGCATCTCCACCGTAGCTTGAAAGAGTGGAAGAATCGCCGGTGAAGTTGATCGGAGAAGGCTGTGTAATGACAGGAGCGCCTGATGGAGGAGATGGGATTGAAGGCGGAGGAAGATACGGAGAGTTAGGCGAGGTCTCTCCATGACTGAACACTGTAAAGTCAGGAGCTTGAGCCAATTGGTGTTTGTTCAATTGTGTTTGATAGCTGCAAGGGACTTGCAAGTCAGGCAAATGAGAGAAAGGAACATCCAAGGCCTCAAGACCCTGAAGAGAGTTGGGTGTTAAATCCATTTGGGTTGAGGTTGTAACTGGGCTGTGCTTGACAGAAGCAAGAGAATTCAATAGGTAATAAGTGTCCATGTCACTGAAACTGTTAGTGTTGATGTTGTTTGAGCTTGTTGCTGTGGAAGATGGAGTTTGAGGCTGGAGAAGGTACTGTAAGTATTGAAGCCTAGCCATCTGCTCAGCTTCTGCTTGGAGTCTCGCAGCATGTTCTTCCACAGAGTGACTGTCCATAAGCTCCTTGAGGTTAGCCAGAGCTATAAGATGAGGCAAGCTAGAGAAGATGTCAGTTCGAGGACGATGAGTCATAGGATCAAAACCCATCTGTATCAGCTTTTTCTTGAGATGGGTATTCCAAAAGTTCTTAATTTCGTTGTCTGTCCTACCAGGTAGCTGGCTTGCAATCGCCGACCATCTGGTATTGAGAAAAGAAAACCAAAACGATGAGCATATGATGAAGATCCATGTCGAATCAGAGATTACTATCAGTATCAAGTCAATTACTTGTTGCCAAGAACAGCATGAAGATTAAGAATCGTCTGTTCTTCTTCTGCAGAAAACTTTCCTCTCTTGATATCTGGCCTTAAATAGTTTGTCCATCGCAGTCTACAACTCTTCCCACATCTGTTAAGACCTGCAAAACAAGTTATTCTAGTACATCAGAGATAGAGACGTAGTAAAAATCACATAAAAGTCATCCCAAGTTGAATAGACACAGTACCAGCAAGTTTAGGGAGGGCTCTCCAGCTTCCATGACCATGTCTCTGTATGTATTTGACAAGCTTTTGATCTTCTTCGGGAGTCCAGGGACCTTTCTTAAGTCCACTCTCATCACAGCACGGAGACCTTCCCATTTTTGCGGCTATAATATGATCACTTGCTTCTCTCCTCCTTCAAACTAAGAGATATGTCTGCCTCCTGCCAATCCAACCAGTAACTGGAGGCTTAATATTTATATACAATCTTGTTCTTGGCAGCTTCCCATCTGCCAGCAAAATAGGTATGCCCTTGTTCTTCTCGAAATGTCAAATTCATCCTCCTTGGAAAATGATTTCCATTTTCTTAGGACTAATTTAATGTCAATGAAGTTATTATTTCCTTAGTGGTGCCTACTTAGCCCCCACAACCCATTTTTAATTACAATTATTTAATTTCTATTTATTAATTCTATAAGTCTAATTTAATACTCCATTTTTATTTAAAATATACTTAATACTGCAAGCTTTATTTTTATAATTTAAAGACATATTTTATTATAATAAGCGAGCAATTTTCAAATGGCCTAGCCATGCAATTAAAGTGAAAAATAGGTGGAAGTTGAGTGACAATTAGAAGACGACCAAGGTTTGCTAATTTAATAATTCAAAGAGATTAGGAAGTGGGTTTTTAACCAATTACTGATTAATCAACACATTAAAGGTAGTCAAGGGAAAAGAGGGCTCCAAATCTTCTGTCCTGTTTATTCAGTACTAACTCTGCTCTATTTATACACAGTCATAAATTTTGATAGATTCTACTAAAATCTATAACCATGTATGAGTGGAATAGAGTTGGTACTGAGGGGGTGATTGGTTTGAGGGTTTGAGAATGAAGGAATGAAATAATTGTAAAAAATAATGTTTGTGTTTAAGGTTTTCAATTCCAGGGGAATGAATTTATCCTATTAAATTTAGGAATTTACTAAACCCATTAAAGGGGGTAGGTATTAAGGTTTCATTCCAATCTAAGTTTTTATCACGTTTATTTTTTACTCTTTTATTCCCAGCCTTTACCCTACCATCCTCTTTATTTCCTTATCGCCTCTCAATTACTTATGATTTCTCATCCTGCCTTATCGCGTCTCATCAACGAAAGAATTTTTTGTTTTGCGCCTCCAAGTATATTTTCTGAAATCCCTCGTTTTAATTTGATGTTAAATAGAGATAGCCCCATAAACATATGAAGGGTAAATTATTTTCATTTTTATTGAGAGTAAAAATGGTATTATATCATCTTTCATTTCTATTAATGCAACAAATCAAACAACATTATTAGTACTAATACATAAACTCAAGTTACAGATCAAATATTATTTTTTATTTTTTATACCCATCTCCGTCCCCTTTTATTATTATATCCTTATCCATAACCAACCTTCTGCTCAAACCACACCCCCTGAATAAATGGGACAGAATTTGATTCCCGAAAAGAGGAAGAAGGAACAAAAATAACAATACGTGATTAATAAATATAAAGAGAAGATGTTGGCATCAAAGAACAGGTGGCACGTCACCGCTGGTCATAGGAACTCATCCCATGCACGCAACAAGCTACTCGTTTCGTCACCCTGTGCATGGCTTCCCAATAATTTTCATCTTACGTATTATCAATTTACTTAATCACAAGTATATAAAAAAATATGGGCAATTAAATATCTATTACATTAAACAAATGCCAGCACATACATACATTATATATAAATATATGTAGATATCAATATTTTAAATACTGTTTTGGAAATTAAACTGATAAGACAAGAGATTTAAGGCTTAAAGGCTTCAATCAGTATTAGACTAGAATAAAACAGGCTAAAATTTAAATATAATTAAAAACTCTGAAATATAATTGAATGAGAATTTTTTATATGTCTAAAAATTTGAAGTTTAATTTAAAAAGAAATTATTAAATGAAAATTAATTGACTTATTTTGTTTACAAGAAATTAATAATTTATAAAAATTATCCAATTGATTAATAAAGTTATCGGTTTTAATACAAAATTTAAAGTAGATTGAACTGAAAATTTAAAAATCGAATAATTCAAATTAGGTAGTTTAAGGTTTTTATAATTGAACTTGTCAAATCAGTTATATATATATATATATATGAACTTGAGAGAAAAAAATTATACATTTATGTGTCTCAAATTATATACATAAAGAATATTTTTAATTAATTCCTAATTAGATGCTACTCATCATT
Source organism: Erythroxylum reticulatum (assembly GCA_025504915.1). NCBI lineage: Eukaryota > Viridiplantae > Streptophyta > Magnoliopsida > Malpighiales > Erythroxylaceae > Erythroxylum > Erythroxylum reticulatum. The sequence goes on along the minus strand of JANSVA010000218.1, from coordinate 2,043,930 downwards.
TACTCTAGAAAATATAATTTACAAATATTAAATTCATCAAAGTCTTAATTACAAATTATGGGTACTTCATAATTATATGTAGGGTACAAATATAATTATAAAAAAAGCACGTGTAATTATAAAAAATAAAATTTTCATTGAAAATGTTGAAAAGCACTAGCTCCTAATATAAATGGCGCCACTTATGATGGCAATCTTCAGGAAGGAGGAGCTCCAAGGGATAATCGGGTTGGTAGGGTAGGAGCATGAAGTTAAAAGATTTTGTATTCGAATTTCTTTACTTACACTTTTTCAACTGAGTCTAACGTGAAGACTTGTTTAGTGTAAAATACTTGATTAACGTAATTTGTAGGTTATTACGTCCATCATTTTTTACTCTATGTTATGCCACAAACATGATTTATAAGGGAGTATTTCATATAATCATGCATACACATCATCTGTATTATTTTGCGTATCTTGTTGAAAAGATTATCTTCAGGAAGATATATATGGCAGTTTTGACTCATACCCATTTATTGAACTCTCCGTAATTAAAAAAAGAAAATATCTTTAACAAAGACGAACCTATATACGTACTTGCTACTGTCTATTCAGCATAGCTCACGAGTAAGACTCGGGAAGTTTTGTGACTAAGAGAATGTAATTTAACTACGTTTTAATTTGCTTATGTTAGGTTATAATCTAAACTCGAACCAAACACTTCCCGAAACACATGTTTATGAGAGTAGTAGGTCTTAGGATCATATACACTAACTACATATTTTTATTCTCTGATCAATTCACGTTTGCTTATAATATGGTTACATACTCTACTAGATGCTCTCTTAGAAGCATATTCTATGGATATTATATACATCTCTCATAATCAGTGCGATCATACTTCCATTGATATTTCATGAATTCACCTCTTTAGTAAGCAATTGACTCCAATTATTGCAATTTTGGTAATTGTCAGTAATAGTAATATGTAGGCCTTATATGCAGTTAGGTTGTGTGTGGTGTTGAATATTTTACAAGAGTGAGTTCCCTCGTGTGTGCATGATCATATTGCATTCTAACCAACCACATCGCCAATAGGCCACGTTTCGCTCCCCCATTCCCCACTTTTGCCTCTTCTATGTGATTAATGCTAATACCTGCTTATAAAAATACAAAATCATATGCAATCAACATTTTATATTTTATGCCATTATCCAATCTCCATTCAATACTATTAGCATGCGTGTATTAGTGTACTTATTCACTTCTAAGTTTCTATTTATATCAAGTGCATAGTTTTATAAAATTATAAGGGATTGCAAGTGATAATACTATTGTTAATCATAACTATAATGTATCACATTTAATTCCAATAAAAATCATGGAAGGATGTGACCTCTTTGACCAGTAAGGGAGCTGGTTAGAGGACAGGTTGGTGCAGCAAACACAGAATTTAGATCACCTTGTCGAGATATACAAGACCCTTGTTCTTCTTCTTTAATCCCCCAAAAGATGTGTTAAAGACGGCCACTTCTTGGTACCCTTTTGTCCCTGTTGTATCAGATCAGATATGTTATCTGCAGAAAATTATCTGCAGAAGTGAAGAACAATGAATTAAATCTTGAAACTAGCTATGGTGTTAATACAGTTAACAGGACCAAAAGTCATAGTTACAAGGTTCAATTCCAAAACTCAGATTATATGCGTTCACTACTTTTGAAACGAATATAATTTGTTAATAGAAATATGAATCACATCGAAACGAATAAAATGCTTTCTTCTGTTCCACAGCAAGAAAACCAAGACAAGGCCACAAAAACCAAGACAAGGCCACAAAAATCAACAGACTGTTCTTAAAGAAATCAGGCTTGAGTACAAGCATTTCCATGGTATTTGATTTCTTTGCATGTTAACAGAAACTTGACTCCAAATGGGCTCTACATGATAGCTAAGCAAGCTAAGTATAATCGTATTTTGTTGTTATTGTATCCATGGTCATTTGTAATTACCCTAATCATTTACAATTTCCATATTATAAACTTTGATATAAAGTTCAATAGGTCCAGCTCACAGGACAAAGTCGATCGGTACGGTCATCATTTACTTACCACATAAGCTAAGTTTTTTCTAACCTTAAAGACACTTGTCAAAGGTTCACATCAATGGCCACAAAGGGTCAAGGCAAACGAGGACGAGAATTGGTTACATTCATAGGCTTTTGTCCTTCCTCATTTTCTCCTTCACTTACCTCATTTTCCTTTCTCCACAAGTTTTGCCAGTAAGAGAAACCAAAGTCAGCTGTCGCTAGCAATAGGTTAAAAGGGAAAGGAACATAAATCGTATGTGTCACTTCTCTTAAATTTGGATTAAAAATAACAACAAAGCTTATGTAAATACAATATTAAACATGGACTAATCAAGCATTAATAATATGAGTTAATTATAAATTAACTCAGCTTTTAACTCGATCCATTTTAATTAAATTATATTAAATTAATAATTTAATATAATTATAATAAAGTAATAGTTTGAGTCAGATTTAATTAGTTTGATTTGGATTGAAAGTTATATTGGGTCATTATATAAACAATCTTTAATTAGTATAATTGTGATATTCGTGACGCATGTATTTTATTATTATTATTTAACTAAAATCTTAAAAAAATTAAAAAGTTTAAAATTAAGGAAATATTTAAAATTTGCTACTAAAGAATATTATTTAAAATCTCAAAAAATTTAAAAATTTTTAAAATTAAGAAAATATTTAAAGTTTTATACTAAAGATCTATGTCTTTAAAGAAAACGTACTAAAAGATCTATGTCCTTTGCTTATAAAAAAGAGTAAAGCAAACATCCTAAACCCACCTGTTCACGAAACCTAGTTAAAAGATTTCTTCACATGAAAAGATAAATAAAGTGATCATATTACTTCTTCAACTAGGGTTCCTTGTCGGATGGACCATCCTCCTCATGAAGGTCATTAAACTAAAGGATTTAGAAAGCTAAGTGATGTCACTCACAAAGAAAGCATACAATCTGTGTAGATTAGAAAAATAAGATGGTTGTAGTTTCAGCTAAACAACTAATTTGCTTGTTCTGTTAAGTTTCCACCCAATACATCTAAACTCGGACTTTCTGCGCTTCTTCCATGCCACGTATTGAGTTTCTTGTCGTTCCATTTCCATGCAGAAAGAAACCCTAGTTATATGTTTTTCGATCTCTTCGAGAAAGATAAGTTCACATCGTTGATATCAGGCCTTGTCAATATCTGTTGCAATGATCATGCTTTAATTTGCCACCGTATCCTGCCTAGATTTTATGCTCTAACAATCAAAGTATATCTACGTTAGTAAAAGGAAAATCGAACTAAATGTATTATAGACGTGTTTGATTAAAATAAGCTAAGATTGGTTGAAGACTAGTCAGGTTATTTCTCTAACGAATGACAGTGATAGTCCCTCTAAGTATCTATGTAGTTGAATGAGAACTTAATTAAAGAAACTAATACCGTCTTTGGGGTAGAAAGAGTTCGATGAAGATAGTTCATATATAACATGAACTTTACATAGTTCCATTACGTCCATTACACGTGAGCTGTATTTATGACCATATACATGTATATTGTCAATCACCAACCTTTCACCCTTTTCAATTATTCGTAGCCTAACAACCCTAATAGAAAAAGACAAGAACATATTGAAGAATAACTGGGGTATGGAAGATCTATGCTAATTTCATCATATCTTTACTATTTCAATGACAATTACATGTGTTTACCAAAGTTCAAGTAGTCGACTAATTATGTAACATCCCAAGTGTTAAGGACATTATTATCGAATATGAACTCGAAATCAAATCGTTTGGACTTCATCTAATGTAAATTGTGATTCTATTTTATTAATTTAAACTTAAAATTTTTAAATTAAGTTAATTAAAGTAATAATTAGTGCATTGCCAAAATATTTTTAATTAATGTCTTTAATTACACACTGTTTACATTAATATAAGAGCGGTCAAGTTTTCTCAACCGTTATGACCAACTTTAAAGATCACATCCTTCTTAATTTTAAGTACATATACAATAAATGTTCAAATCAAGTCACTGAGTTGTGCTATATAATTTGGTTTAGGCATCAACTACCATCTCATTTGGTGGCTTAACTTCAATAGGCAATGACATCATAGTTAACAGGTCAGGATAGCGAAAGATAGTGAAATTGATAGTTGATATACATATATATATGATTGGTCAATTATTGTATCTCATGTCGTAAGCAAATGCAGATACAGCACATCATATAACACACAATGTTGAATAGTGTTGAATTAAACTAGGTTTGGTTTTGTTTAAATTCAAAATTGTCAAATTAAACTTGTTTTGATTATGTTCAAACTCGAATGATAATTATGCTAGAAACATTCAACCTAAGACTTCTTTAGTAATATGTCATATATATATATATATATATATATATAATTGTCAAATTAAACCTGATTTGATTATGTTTAGGTTGAAATTTTCCAACTTAATTATAATTCTTTTTCCAACTTAGTTATAATTCGAGTTCAAACATAATCAAATCAAGTTTAATTTGACAATTTTGAATTTGAACATAATCAAACCGAGTTTAATTCAACATTATTAATCAAATTAGGTTGGATTATCTTGTATCATTTTTTTTCTAATGTTATAATTATGATTTAAAATTAAAACAATTAAGAAATCTTTATTTTTAATAGATTTATTCGAGCATGTTTAGACTAAGTTCGAGTCAAGGGTAAGAATATTCGAACTCAACCTTATAAGAGGTTTCAAAATTTTAAATTATACATGAAGATCGAATGAGTTGAAAATTCGAGTGTTCTTATCTAGACCCACCAAAGGCTATGGCCTATGAGAGAATCCATGATATCTCCTCTCAAACAACATATATGCACCTTCTAAATAAAACTGAGGTGTGTAGTATAGGGTGAAGAATCATGTGTTAGCTATAGGGTTTCTTCCAAATAGGACCTCATCCTGAACTGAACCCTACTACAAGAGATGCTACTTCGTGTTCCCGAACCTGTGGTGAAGGTAAAATTGGAGAAAACATTTGTAAAATTTTGTATTTACAAATTAAAAAATTTTATAATTCCATGTTTGGTTATATAATTAGCAGCCATAGTCTAAATTAAGTTCTAGTTGATTAAATTTTACTCCAAATTTGAATTTGAGAGAGAATTTGAAATTCAACCCAAATAGCTCAAATAAGCCAACCTCAACTCAAAATAATGTTATTTTTGAAATTTTTCTTAAAATAATATTGTTTTAAAAGTCCAAATAAATTTTTACGTGATCAAATTTTGAACTAAACTCAAGTCGCACCTCCAACCGATTTGGCCCTACTTGTTGCCATCACTTGATGATTTCATCGTAAGTGCCTGTTTGGATAGACTTTTGAGAGGTCAATAAGTTCTTTTTTTTACCATAATTTTTTTAAAAAAAAAACATAAGTATTTAGCTGTAAAATAAAAAGTAATTCTTTAATAAATATGACTTTTTTAGCAGCTAAAATACAACTTTTTAAGAAATTCAAATTTAGAGTTTCTCAAAAAAAGCCTCTCAAATAGCTTTTTCGAGTAGATTTTTCAAATCAATTAATCATCATATTTTTTAGTCCATTTTATCTTTATGTTTTACATATAATTCTCACAATACCTATAAACTCATCTTTACATTTATCTTGCAAACTCATATTCTCTAATCTTTTGCATAGTTGTTTTATTATATATTTAACTATTTATTCAACTTGAATATTTATTTTGAAATTTATATAATATTATTTGACTTTTTAATATGTTTTAGTATTTATTTCTGATATTAGTTTTACTTATGTTATAATCCATATAAAAGATTTAGTTAGATATATTTTTATTTATTTTTCATATGGTTTAAAATTATATAATAATTAATATATTGTGCTTTGTATATTGTTTAATATACTTTAAATAACATTTATATGCGTAAATAATTTTTATTACAAAATAAATTTTAGTTAAAATTAAAAATGATTTTTATTTTTATGTTGCCAAACAGTTTATTGTATGAAACTTTTTAAAAAAACTCTTTTTTAAATGACAGTCAAACAGTGAATTGACTTTTTAGAGAAAATTTTCTTATAAAAGATCTACAGAAAAAAAAAACTCTACTAACAAAAATTTTACTAGTATAAACTTAACCAAACAGACTCTAAGACTCTTGGCCTTATCAAGCTATACCATTAGATTTTATCATAGATCGAATATAAACTATAATCCAATAATTAAAATTTATTTTCAAGTAAACCATCGGACCATCGGATTTTGATTTTGATCAAACAAACTTTAATCTTATATTACGAGGAGACTAACTAATAGTGGGTTGATTCATTAAAAAGGTTTAGGACTATGGGTGGTAATTAGTCAAGCTGGCCTGAGCCCGAGCCCGAGCCTAATTTTTTTAAAAATCTTAAAATTGAAATTCAATTTGATCTTAGTTTATTGACTTTGACCGGGTCGGATTCAACTAAATTCTCATCCCTGTTTACGGCATAGAGGTGCTATCCAAGTTTCGTAAACATAGTTTAAGATTGATGATAAGTCTGTGTTATACTTTACCAGATCAAATTGATGGTTGAGGTAATTAAACTTCAGTGAGCATCAGTACTACATTTCCTGAATATATATAAGAACCTATCTTCCTCCTGTTAAATATATCAGAAAATGTAAATATCTAGTGACAAACTACAATTTGATCCGATGTGAAATTCCGATCAAGTAACTAGTTAAGAAACCGAATTTAGATATGTTTAAAACAAGAAGTGAATTTCAGAAACATACCTTGATGATCAGGAGTTGTGACATTTAAGCTTGTAAAGTACGTAGTTTGATATTCCCAAGCCATCAATGAACAGAAGAGCCCTAAAGACAGAAGTTTCCACACCACATTTCCAATAGCAACTCATTTTGCAGAAGAGATCAGTAAGAAAGATTTGTCGACAGGGCTTGAAAGGTTTTATCATGAAAAAGCAAGAATCAAATGGAAAGGTTGAAAAGCAGAAGAGCCACATGCTCATAGTCAAAAGCTGCTTGCATGAAAAAGAATCTTTGGACATAATGGGAGTTAGTAGGAAAGGGTTAATAGAAAACAGGATACGATCTGTGTCTAGAGTAAGCTGACTACTAGCTTGGCATGCTTTTCCACGACACAAGCACATGGTTCCTTTATAAAGTGTTTCTCTTTTGCATCATGAGACTAAGTTTATACCTGTAGTGGTACTCTTTCCCAAATTTGTCAGGATGATGCATAATCCTTCCATTTGAGCTGTTCTTGCAAACACTGTAATGGTCTCCCATAAAAGAATCTTCCTGGAGACAACTATTCTAAAGATGGAAAGTTTAAAAATGTAATAAAGGAATCCATGGATTGACTTTTGGAAGGTCATATGTTGCAGAAAGTCTTAGACTAGGTTATATGTTGTAGAAAAACGATTCAATTGGCAGGGATATAGTATTGGCAACAAAGTTGAAAAGCTGGAGCCTTCAAAACAATGACTTTAATAACACTACCAAATGCCACAGGGACTTCCAATCATAGAGAGGTTACGTTACGAAAAGGAGGAAAAAAAAATAATAGAACCCCGAATAGCAGAACATTATACAGAAAGAGAAGAAAAATGGCAATAGTTTAAGGAGTTACTACTGCTTTATCATAAAAAGGTACATTTTTCACAGTCAAGAAGAGACATTTGAACGAGTCTCACGCAGATTTTTCAGCTTCTGCAGCAGCAGCAGCTTCTTCCTCTTGCAACTTTTTCAAAGATGGAGGTGGTCTGACAACTATATTTTTCTTCCATTGCCTGTCGAGCTTTCTTGACAACCTCTTATTTATCCCCTCCTCAATTTCTCTTTCCCGCTTAACAGTAAGCATGCGAGCAATCTGTAATTTTTGATTTTTAACCACAATTAAAGAAGTCGAAAATGGTATATAAAGGATGAATTATCACAGTATTTGGTTCATTATGCACATAGCTCAATATCTATCATCAACATTTATAGAACAAACATCAAAGCAGCGCATTCATCTACTTTCACTAGCACTAGTAAAATGTAGTAATTGACTTACTACAAGATATGTTTATATCCAATTCACAAAGATCATTACAAATAAAACTTCTGAATAACAATCGTCATTTTAACCCCTAAGAGGTCCTATTCCTATTCAATCCACTTTTCCCTTTCACTGTTGAAGCAACATAAAGTGTTCATAGTTTTGTCCCAAAAATGTTAAACATGTAACCCATGAAGCATATGAAGCAACAATTAAATTCCTCAAAGATTAGCATTCAGGTCCTCCCTTCTACCAACACCAACCTTCAAGAGAAAGACATCACAATACGTAATGCTACACCCACAGTGATACACAATATTTCACAAGGTTCCAAGACAACTTGGGATTAACCTTTTGGCCCAGAGTAAACAAGCAATCAACATCATTTGAGCTTATACAGACTTTCTTGCTCACGCAATCCCAGCTAAATGGTCTTGAGAACCAGCATCGTTTGTGAGAATATTAGCGAGGCAGCACTCAGGATGATAGTAACCAAGAATAGTTACTAAAAAACACTAAAATTACCACTTCTAGTGCAAAACTAGTATCAACAAACATTACGATTCCTCCTTTCTAGCATTCAGCAACTGGAAAAGTGAAAAATGGACAACAACAACAATGGAAGCAAAATAAAAGCCATAGTTCTCGGAACATTAATCTTGATATCACACTACTAGAGCACAGAGCTCCCACTAGAAACTCTAAAACTTATTCAAAACCAAAACCGTCTTTAGCCTATATTATCATTATGAAATGAGAAGAAGCATCTAATCACTTCCGCCTCTATTTTCTTTCAACTTTTTGGTAAACTCTCCACCTAATTTTTCAGACAGCATACATCTGCTTCACTGTCCAAAACATAAACCAGAAAGTTCCTATCTCCAGGTACATGGACCAAGCTTGCAATTCGTTTATGTCACATACTACACACCATGATTAACAACTCCAAGCTAATCAAGCTTCACTAAAAGCACAATGTGATACCAGTAAAGCAAACAAAATTGCTGCACAACAAGTATCTCGCCATATGAGTATAAAAGGCAAACTCAGAGCTTCAATTTAACATTTTACCAACTGCAACAGATACGAAATCCGCAAACAGCAAAAGGGCTTGAAAAGGGAATCAAGAAGCACAAACCCTTTTGCGCATACGGCAAAACTCGCTGGACTTGAACTCGTTACGTGCCGATTTCTGAAGTCGGAGCATAAAAAGCTCGCCTTTAAGATCAACAACCTCTTCGTTGATTTCCTCTGTGGTCTTGGACCTGATTTCCTTCAACTCTTCTTCTCTCTTTGCCATCATTATCACAGACGAAGATGGGGTTTTGGAAGACGAGAATCGCGGTTTCATGGGTTGGCAAGCTGGAAGGTGACATTTGTGGCGGATTTGGATTCCAAAGAAGCTGGAGTTGGGGATTTGCAACGCAGGCTTTGGAGGTAGAGTCAAAGTTGAAAGGTTAAACATGTCTTCGCGCTTTCTATCTCTTCAGCTCTCTGTGTGCAGTGTGTAGCTTCCAATCAATTGCTCGATGACACTCTCAATGAAGTAGATAAGGAAATTAGCTCTGCTGTATAACTCTGTTCCTCTGGTTTTCTAGTTTTCATGGTTTTCTTTTTTCCTTTTGTTCATAGTATTGCATATTTCAGCAATTAAGTACTTTTGAGTTCTTAAGAGAATTCTTGAAATGCAATTTGTTGTGAATTTTTTTTTGAATATGTAGAAATTTAATTGCAAAATTATAAAATTAGCAATTAATTTTGATTAAAAATAATTACAAATTTTTTACTTATAAATTTGATTAAAAATATTAAAAATTTAATCTAATTTTGCTTAAAATGAAACAAAATAAAATAAATTTTAATTAAAAAAATTATTTTGAATTAAATCAACTTCTAAATTTTAAATTTAAAGTATTAAAAATTTAGATATAATTAAAATTATGTTACAATAAATTTTATTAATTAATTTAATACTATAATAAATTATTTCATATTCATAACTATTCATAATTATATTTCAAATTTACTCGTTTTATATGTTGATAAGTAATTAAGAATAAATTTTTAATTTAATCTTTTTATTTTATAAAATATATACTTAATAATTTAAATATTGATTTCATTAATTTTATTTTATTAATTCATTAAGCCAAAATCAATATTTGGACAAAAGGACGAGATTGCACTAATTGATGTACTTGGGTGACTTAATTGGCAATATCAATAAATATATGTATCTATCTATAATCTATTCCAAAAGTTTTGTATATTTCTTTGCTTGTGCAAAAGGTAGAAGCAAAACCCTCTTCTTCTTCATCAAAAATTCCCCATTTCACTTACAAATCAAAGGCCTGAACAGAGAGTGAAGCCATTTGATGCAGTTTGGGGGGAGTTGAATAGAGAAGAAGATAAGAGGAAGAAGGAATAAAGAAAGAGATTAGAGGGAGGAGCAGTGAATGTGGTGATGGGTGCGGCTGGCTCCAAACTCGAGAAAGCTCTAGGCGATCAATTCCCTGAAGGAGAGCGCTATTTTGGCCTCGAGAACTTTGGCAATACTTGTTACTGCAACAGCGTCTTGCAGGTTTTTCTTTTCCTCCTCTCTCCTTTCTCTATCTATTCTCTGTAATTTCCAAATTCTCTAACTTTTTTTTTTTCAACTTCGTTCATTTAGTGTTTTCTCTTCACTTCTATGGTTGATTTTATGCTTAATCAAACGGGTTAGGTCTGAATTATTTTCTGTTCTCCTTCTAATTCGGAAGTTTCTTAAGTGGTCTTACTGTGGAATCCGGTTAAATTTCTGACTTCTAAGCTTATGGTGTGTAGAGCTTCTGTGCTTATGAATGATCATTGTCGAGAGGATTGGTTGCTTACGGGCTCACCGATTTGCATTTGAGAAGTTTTCAAATTACGTTGTAATCTTTTTGCCCAGAATGTGTTCTCTATTGACCTTTTAATTCTTTTACTGTTTTAGGGTTTGGTGAGAAGAGTTTTTATATGTTATTATTAGTTGTTGCGAATGATAAGAATCGTGTCCTTTGGTTATTCGGAGATTCTCTCCTGCAACATTTTCTGATCCTCTGAATCTTTGTTCACCATGCAGGCACTTTATTTTTGTGTACCATTTCGTGAACAGTTACTAGACTATTATGCAACTAACAAAAATATTGCGGATGTTGAAGAGAACCTCTTGACATGCTTGGCAGATCTATTTTCACAGGTGACAATTCTGAAGGGTTGTCTTTTGATCTTACTTTCATTTTTCTATGATGAATTGTTATGGGGCTCATTCTAGTTGTCTCGTCATGGTTGTTAATTGCATTCCATCTATTTCTCTCATTTTCTAACTATCACTGTTGTTGAAGTTTTTGATATTACCGTGTGTTTGTACATATTCATATTTTTTTTCTACGTTCAAATGTGATTGTCTCCTTTTGACATTAGTTGTTAGCTTTGTATTTGAAGTTATAATAGAATGTGTCATTCACAATAATTAAGGATGACCGTTTTTGCAAAATGGGAAAGAGGCTGAGTGCATTCTCATTTTGTACATCTTTTCAGTTCCAAAATTGTCTCAACACCTCTTATTTTTTCTTAAATGCAATAGAACTAATTATTTCATTTGATGTGCTTTATTGAGGTGAATGATATTACTGACATTTTCTCCAGCAACTCTCTTTCTGATCAAATGAAATGTGGTTATCCCCGGATATATTGTTTCATGCTCTCTTTTTTATTGTTTGACATAGCTTAATGACAGTAACAATATTTATTGAGTTTATCTACTCTTCATGAAAAAATTTCTTTTATTGGGTCATTCCACCTGTTTCACAACATTGTTCAGAATGGTTTTGATCAAGAAAATAAATGAAGCTGTCTGGATTGTTTGATCTTTTCTATTTTCTGACTCGTTATCATTGGCAGTTCAAGGCAATAACTTTAATATCATGCTATTACACTTAGCCAATGATTGAATAAAGAAGTTGATAGCAATAACTTTAATATCATGCAATTACACTTGATCAACTATTGGATAAAGAAGTTCACATGTCGTGCAACATAATTCTTTGTTGAGTTACAGAAAGGAGAAGTAAGTAAATGTTATCTTTTGAAAAATATATTCAGCATTTTTTCATTGCTCAAGCTATGGTGCCGTAATAACTTTTGGTTTTTTAATTTTATAGATAAGTTCGCAGAAAAAGAAAACAGGTGCCATTGCACCAAAGCGTTTTGTACAGAGATTGAAGAAACAAAATGAAATTTTCCGTAGTTATATGCACCAGGTATTTGCTTATGCTTTAATTGATTAAATGATTCGTGAGATTGCTTTTGGCAGTTGAATGCACACTTTTATCACTACCTCAGTAAAACCTTCTTGAGCAACAAATGTCCATATATGTGATGTAGGATGCTCATGAATTTTTGAATTTCTTGCTGAATGAACTTGTTGACACATTGGAGAAAGAAGCAAAAGCTGAGAAAAGTGACCCAGAAGCTTCATTGCCACCCAAAAAGGCTGTAAATGGGCTAAAAAATGTACAGGCAAATGGTGCCACAAAAGAGCCTTTAGTTACCTGGGTACACAAAAATTTTCAGGCGAGTGCCTTAAAATGCATATATGCTAGTTCGTGCTTCTATTAAATTGATGGGTTGTATACTGAATTCATAAACATTAGCAGCGTATGAATTCCTTGCAGATCTGTTGTTGGATGTTCTCTTATTTCTCCCATGCTCATACTTTGTTTTAATCTGATTGATCTCATACTTGTTTGAATCAGGGAATACTTACCAATGAGACAAGGTGTTTGCAGTGTGAAACTGTGACAGCAAGAGATGAAACTTTTTTTGACTTAAGTCTTGATATTGAACAGAACAGCTCAATAACAAGCTGTTTAAAAAATTTTAGTTCCACAGAGACTTTGAATGCAGAAGATAAATTTTTCTGTGACAAGTGCTGCAGGTGTGTAGTTTTTGCACGCACTCTTGTTATAACTGGTAGTTGTGGGGGTTCTGCTGTGTGCTCTTTGATCAAAGCACACTGTTCTGGTTGGAACCTAAGCAGCTAATCAATGTTATGTTTCCATGAATAGAGCAGTCAACTCTTAGCTGGCATCGTACTCATTTTGCTATTCACGATAGTTCCCATTTTGTATTAGTGTTTGAATTATTTTACTGTTTCATTATTTCTACTAATTACAGTCACATTTTACTGTCAATGTGTTGGATGGTTATTGATGGTCTCTTAGGTATTAAGCTTTTGGTCTTTTTCTACATTCAGTTTGCAAGAAGCCCAGAAAAGGATGAAGATAAAGAAACCTCCTCACATCTTGGTAATCCATCTAAAGAGGTTCAAATACATTGAGCAGCTAGGTCGGTATAAGAAGCTGTCTTACAGAGTTGTCTTCCCACTAGAGCTGAAACTGAACAACACACTGGAAGATGCCGATATTGAGTACTCACTATTTGCAGTAGTTGTCCATGTTGGTAGTGGACCAAATCATGGGCACTATGTGAGCCTTGTGAAAAGCCATAATCACTGGTTGTTTTTTGACGACGAAAATGTGGAAATGATTGACGAGTCTGTCATTCAGACATTTTTTGGGTCAGCACAGGAGTTTTCTAGTAACACAGACCACGGTTATATATTGTTCTATGAGAGCCTTGGTACCAGTGACAAGAGCTGAGAGGGGGAAGCTTTGGTTTTCTCAAGTAGGTGTTTTAAGCATTTAGAGTGGACACAGCTTTCATTGTCATCTGTGATTGTTTCTTCTTTCCCCTTCTCCTTCAATCAGTGGGAAGAGCTGCCCGATCTCCATGTTTCAGACGGCAATCTCTGTGTTGCGAAAAATGTATACTTGGTTGTTTCCATGTACAGTAGATGGCACAAGCACACCGCCACCCTTTTGCTTCTTTTCAGAATAAAAGGTAGAAATAGCTACTTAAATGGTTTGAGAACTTCACCGAGTAGTCTTGTACTCTTCTTTGTGTAGAATGGTCAAATTGATACTGCAAATGCAGCATGGCTGGAATTACTTAGTTTTATCATCCTCTTAGTAAATTAAGTGGTACATGTTTGTAGTAGACCAAACTAATAGCGAAATTTGCTTGTGAATGTTAATTCAATACAATGCACTGTTATTACTTGTATTCTTGGTAGTTTCAGTCCAAATAAGTCTCTGCTGATAGTCTAGTTAGATAGCTATTTATAACTTCTACTGTGTTAGGAATATGAAATTATGTTTCCAGGGAGTACTGAAAAGTCATCGCACAGTAGTTTGGCAAGCAGCTCAGAGTGTAGGAGAGAATATTAGGGCTCCCATGTTGGCTTGAGATTTGTTTGATTAGAGGTAGAGGGTGAGAACCATATATAAGGAAGAACTATCCAGGTCTAGACTTGAATTCTGAACCCAGGTTTATATCAGAAGTGGGCGATAGTTGTATAGGACTAGTTTATTGGTGTTTTGCTACAGGTTCCTCTTTAAGATTCACTTTAGTAAGCTTCAAGATTTCAATTCAGGAGATTACAAAATGAATAGTAGCAGGAACTTGAGCTTTCAGGATTGATCAACTTTTCTAGTTTTCAAGCACAGAGGATGAAATATCCTGACAGGTTCTGGAGAAACCATGTTCTCATGGTGGAAAGGAAAAGGTACATTTCTCACTTTCTGTCAAGACATTCCTCCGCCAAGACGCATATATGCAAATTCCCCTTCACATCTTCAACTCATTTCAAGTCTATCCTTTGCTATTCTCCAACGAATTGTCACATTCTTCCACTCATACACTTGCATATATCAAACTAATCAAAGTAAAGTCATGCAAGTTGAAGGGGTTGATTAGAGTTGCCATATTAGCTCGGATTCGACTCGGGGTCCATAGAAGAAGTTTGAAAAGCCCAAAAGTACGGGCTTTGGGCTTTTGATCCAATTTGAAGATTGATTAGGTTCAAATTTGACTTTAGGTTGAATTTAAAATTTAAAATTAATTTTGTTATTACACGTAAATTGATTTGCATGTTTTTAAATAACTTTGTTTTTAACATCTTTATATTATTAAAAATAAATTTCGTTAAAAGAAAATATACTTAAATGAGTGTTTTTAAATGACATAATATGAATAAAAAGAAGTGTTTGTTTTATATAATATATATATATATATATGATTTTAAAAGATAAATATTATTTTTTATTGAAAAATAATTAAAAAAACAAATATATGACACACCACGTGTGTAATTGGCTTTTCGCAATGCTTGTAAATTCCAAACGAATCAGTTTCGATACCTGACGTTGACATCCTCGATCGGACCAAAGACCGACCACAAGACGCCGAAAACCTCCCCAACGCGAAGTGTACACAGCCAAATCCAACCCAATGAAAGCTACGTGAAATCCGGTTGCAGGCGGCGTATTACTACCAAACGACGCCGCTTCCTCCGCCGCATTACCAATATTCCGATCTCTGTCACGTTCCTATCTCCATCAACAACAACACCAACTTGGACATCATCGAGATACTATTCTATCTCTCTTCCTCTTCAAGCCTCTCGCTTTCTTCATAACTTGACAAAGAAACAAACTTAACCGTCCCATTTTATAGATTTTAGTCTTTCTCTTTTTGTGTCACGAACTTGGTTTCTCGTCAATTACATCCTCTCATTGTTCGTCCAATTCAATGTACGGGCTGTTCGACTCCAAATCCGATACCTCCAATCAACCGCTCTTCATAGGGGGTCTTTTTCTCGACTGCTACCAACCCACTTGTCCTTCTGTTGTTTCTTTGATTTCTTCAAAGAATAGTTGTTCTGTGTTGAGGTTTGATGGCCGTCGACGGCGGCGAAGATGTGTCGGACATAACGTTGCGGTGTTTTTGTCAGTCAGTCTGTCAGGTCAACAAGGGTATGTTGGTGAATCGCGAGATAGGTTGGACCAAAACGGCGATGAGAAAAATCTAGAGGAGGAAAATGCGGCGGTTCTCACAGTGGCGGGTGTAGAGAAAGTAGCAAAGAAAGTTGAAGTGCGGGGATCAGCTGCTTTGAACACCACCAAGCATCTTTGGGCTGGCGTGTTAGCTGCAATGGTCTCAAGGTTTTTGTTTTATGAATTCCCATCACAAATATTCGATTAAGATGTTCACTTTTGTAACTTTTGGGAACTGTTTGTATTGGTCATAGGACTTTCATAGCGCCTTTGGAAAGGATGAAGCTGGAGTACATTGTGAGAGGTGAGCAGAAGAGTCTCTTTGAGCTGATCAGGAGAATAGCAACAACTGAAGGAGTGAGAGGTTTCTGGAAAGGGAATGTTGTCAATATTCTTCGAACTGCTCCATTCAAATCTATCAATTTCTATGCTTATGATACTTACAGGAGTCGGTTGTTGAAGTGGTCTGGGAATGAGGAAACCACGAACTTTGAGAGGTTTGTTGCTGGTGCTGCTGCTGGAATCACCGCAACCTTGCTTTGCTTGCCAATGGACACGGTAAACTGCAACTTTAGACTTTGACAGTCATTATGTGTTTCCATAGACTTGATTTTCTTGCTAGAGATTGCTGATAGTCTTGTCTTGTGGAGTGAACATGTATCTTTTTCCAAATTTTTTAATCTACGAATCTGTGCCTAAGATTGATATGAAGTTCATTAGAAAGGATGGGAACATCATGGACTGTGTGGTATTTGGAGAGCTTCTTCTCTTTAACTTGGTGCAATTAGAAATGCACATGATGCACTACTTAACAAATACTGCTCATCTTCTGATATAAAAGCACGCTCTTCCTCAGACAGAGTTCATCTTTTCTTTTCTCCAGGTTTTGTTGATGTCATTTTCACGCTAATTCTATTTTGTTAGTTCACTTGAAGAAATTTCAGTGTAGTCAACTTTCTGAAACTAATTTTGAAGAATTTCTGTGCTAAGGTTGTGTTTACTAGTGATTGATACTTGGTTGATGTAATATGTGAAGTCTTTTCTTCACCTTAGATTTCATTTCAGAAAATGAGATACATTTGTCTTAGTTTTGCATAGTATCAATCCAACAAAAATCCAAGATTTCCAGGGAAGGAAGCCTGCAAAAATCCTAGTTATCCCGCTATGTCAGTTGCTTTTGGAAGTGGCTGCCATTATGTGTTTCCATGTGACATATAGGTACATTTTAAGCGTGTTGATAACTGAAATCTCATCAATTAATTGTTACTGGTTATGAGCTAAGAATTCAACCTCTCTCTCTATATGTGTCCAACGGATCCATTGAGCCTCATGATTGACTCATTGAATATATAAAAGAATCTTAGCTTAGGACCTTCAGTTTCCAACCTGCATCAGCTTTACTTCTGCCAATTGATGGTGGTTGGTCTATTATGAAGGATGCATTTTCATGTTGTTGACTGTATGAGAACAATTTTTCATAAAGCTGCATTAATTTATGGGATACTTCAACGTGATTACTTATTCCATTAAGCATTGTGTGATTTGTCAAACTTCATGTTTTGTAGGTAAGAACAAAAATAGTGGCTCCTGGTGGGGAAGCATTAGGTGGTGTGATCGGTACTTTCCGTTACATGATCCGGAATGAAGGCTTTTTTTCTCTTTATAAGGGTTTGCTTCCCTCAATAGTGAGCATGGCACCTTCAGGTGCTGTTTACTATGGTGTCTATGATATGTTAAAATCAGCTTACCTTCATTCACCAGAAGGAAGGAAGAGAATTCAAAATCTGAAAGAAGAGGGTGAGAGACTAAATGCACTGGAGCAACTGGAGTTGGGCCCCATGAGAACATTGCTTTATGGGGCAATTGCTGGCTGTTGCTCTGAAGCTGCCACTTATCCATTTGAGGTCGTTAGGAGACATCTTCAAATGCAAGTTGGGGCAACAAAGATGAGTGCATTGGCGACTTGTGCCAAGATAGTTGAACAAGGAGGTTTTCCTGCTCTATATGCAGGATTAGTACCTAGCTTATTGCAGGTATGATACATATACTCTTTTCAGGGACTTTTCCTTTTGATATCTTCAGAGATTGTGTTTGAAAGATTGGAAGTAATCAGATGTTCTAGTGGATGATTGTCGATAGCATTGACAGTATTTTCTGCTAGGTGGTTGACAATTTTTCTGATGCTGTGTTCAATAACCTAAAAAGAAAAAGAGACTCTTAACCTGTTTATACTTTTGGGTATCAGTTTTCTAAAGTTTCTTGGATATTCCAACAAGTGGATTTTATGATCCTGCAGGTTTTACCATCAGCTGCTATAAGCTACTTCGTATACGAGTTCATGAAGATCGTGCTCAAAGTCGAATCGAGTTAAACACATTCAATCTGCATAAAGGAACCACTGGATTATTACTGTTGTTTTAGGAGAAGTTAATAATTCTGCCGTTGGTGCTATCTGTGTTCTACTGCACCTGTGTTCCTGATTTTTTTAAAGTAAGAAGTGAAAGTAAAAGATAAGCTATCTGATGAGACGAGGCATTCGGGCCTGTTTGCTCGTCAGATTCGTTTGTGAATCATATGTGATCATTTTTCTATGAAATTAACTTTGCTTTCTGATTATGAGGATCTCTTTTGGTATAAAAAAATCCCCCTCCTGAGACTTTTGAGGGTTTTTTTTCCAGATGGACGTTGAGAAACCTGATTGTGGAGGCTTAAAGTTATGACTTTTGGGCCATGAACTTCTACGTAATACCGTAACATAAATCCTGAATTTAATTCCCGATGGATTGCGTATCAGAACCAAAGAACCTGTGTGCTTGAAAATCTCCGTTAAAAGAGAGAACAGAAAAGATACAGTCAAGTCACGAGAAGAACAGGAACTTGAACCTACATGGCCCGTGACTTGAGTCTGATCTTTCATAACGACGACTCTAGACCTTGTCCTCCTCTGCTTTTGCTCTGTTCTGTCCTGGTTCTTTTTTCTCGTTCAATGTTTCAGGAAGTCTTGGGAAAGTATCATCAATGTGGGACCAAGTTCCTGACAAATACTACTTACATGTCAAGTCATCTTCATTGCCAACATACAAGATTCTGACCTCCTCTGTTTCCCTTCTTGACCCTTTCTATAAAAAAAGTTCACGTCTTTATTTATCACTAAATTTTATTTTATATATATCCTCTGTTTTCCTTAATTTTTCTTTAATTTTTTGAACGCATATAATATAAGTTCAAGCTTTTTCATGAAAAGGTGTAGGCTTTATTAAATGTTATTTTCAATATCAAGAAAAAGGTTTCTGGTAGTGTTGTGTTGAGCAAATCTAGAGCATTGAAAGATTACAGTGGAGGTCAGGACTCAGGAGGGGTCCTTTCCGAGGATGGTATGCCCTTATATTTATCTATTTAAATAAATCTACATAAATTATATATTCTAAAATGATATAAAGTAATAATTTGTATTTAATTAATATTTTATAAATTTTCAGTGTATTTTCTAAATTAATAATTAATATAGTTTATTTAAATTATAAAAATTATTTATTTATTTTTATTAGATGATATATGTATATATAATTAATATGGGCAATGAGGTCAAAAAATGAAGAAAAGAAATAATAGGAAGTGAGAAGGATGCTTTTGTCGTCTAAAGATGATGTCGCAATCAGGAGCTTCTCTGTCTCAGCACCACAGGTAAACAACTCTACCGTTGTCCATATTCCATGTAACGTTCGTATCCAACCCTCACACCCACTGTTTAACTCTTTCTGGGTCGCATTCATTTTCTCTCTTGGGTTGCTGTATGTAAAGAATTTTTTATTATCTGCAAGTTTTAATAACTGGGTGGCCGCCATTTTTGTTGCACAACTTAAAGCTTAGCTTCCAGTTTCATCTCTGTAATGGCTGCCGCTAGCCCCTGCGATGAGGTTAGATACGTTTGGGTTTCTTAGACAACTTTCTAAGCATCTCCACCTTATTTTTCAAGGAAAGTTTACAAATTTTAGCTACATTGGTAGCAAATATTTTGGTTTTGAAGTCCAGCTTACGCGATATCCAACTTCTGATCGTCTGAATTTTGGTTCCTGGTCAGCATTTATAACCCAAGTTCCAATCTTTTTTAAGATTTTCTTCTCCATTTTCTCTGGAAGCAAAGACACCTTTGTGTTTTATCTCGTGGAATTGAAAGCTTAGTTCGTATCCAATGTCGTGAGGATGGAGATTGAAATTTCTTTTTTATTCTCTGATTTTTTGGATTGTTTTCAGTTGCTGAAGCAGCCGAGTTTTGGTGAGGGAAGAGGGCATTGCTCTTTAGGTAAAATTATAATCATTTCAGTTATGTAGTTAAATTTCCATGTTAGTGTCAATGGTGGTGTAGTTAATAGGATGTTCTTCTGTTGAAATATCAGAGGTTGTGCCTCTACTTCTTGAGAAGACTCCCCTTTCAGTGGAAGAAAATTGCCCCATTCTCAGTCATATTGTAAGCTTATTTTGCTGCTCTGATCCGTTTCTTCAAGTTTGAGTTTTAAATGTTTGATAAATATCTTATGCATACCTTGCCCTGTATTTTATATTCTATGCATTCTGGATTCCTAAACAGTAATTGTTTAATTTTCTTAGACTTTAGATAAGATTTTTCATTTGTGTGCTTTTGAACTTTTCATCATTGATGCAGGATCAAGATGTCTATAGTATTTCGTTATTAGCAGGTGGAGGGAACAATGGTCGACAATGTCCATCGCAGCTAGCCGTCTTAGGCTTTGTTGAACTTCCTGTTCCACCAAAAACCCAGATTTGCATAAATCCTCGGTCAAATTGCCAGAACTTCGTTAATTTGCAAATGGAAAATGCAGAGGCATATTCCCCATGCGTTGTTGATATAGAATTAGACTTAGAAAGTAGTGGAAAGACAAAATTAGATGATGAAACAGCTGGAAGTATCAAAAGTGGGGGTCTACTAACGGTAAGAGCCTCTTGTACTTTACAATAATGAACAATTACAACATATTACTGTGTATTAAAGACTGGATTTAAGTTGCAAACGAACATCAACGCAGCCTGAAAGTGTTTAAATGTCTTATCGAGTCATCACTAGCTTGGCCTTAATGACATAATCTTCATATATATCTGTTTGCTACGCTTCAATTTGTTGGTTACGCTGCAGGGGATGCTGATCAGACAGGCAAGCCAAAAAATATTCTACAGTTTTATGCAGCTTTTTACAAATCAGAGCTCCACGTTGCTGAAGTTGATTTCGAGAGGTATGAGGGCTTATCCTGTTGCCTTACTGAGTGATGGTAATTTATCCGGCCATTTTCATGTTGAGATAGGGGGAATTTTGCTGGTGTTTCCCATGTAAAGCATTACTTCACGTTTATCGCATCTTTGTTTCACTATCTGCTCACTGACTTTGAAAACTCGTGCATATGCTGGTAATATGCTCTGTTCCATTGCTGAAGGCAAATAATGTTTAGTTCACAACATTGTAGTGTTTCCTCTGTTTCACGCTTACTGTTAAATTCTCACAAAATATGCTAGCAATTCCGTTTTGTGATTTTGATTGTTTCCATTTGACAGATAAGTCATTTACAGACAGAATTCAGGATACGCCTAATAACAGACTCAGAAGATATAAGCGAACAGCATCATTTGATTCAAGAAAAATTGTTCTACTATTCTCAATTCTGTAAGTTTTGGATTCACTAGCAAAATGCAAAACTGAAACTTTTCTTTTTCTTGTTGATGTTTTTCAGTTTCACGGCGTTGCTTTATTTTCATGAAGGCTTTGTATGCATAGCATCTCTTGCTGTTAACCTGCATTTGCTGTTATGACTTATGATGACTAACCTGATAGTGCAGTAGGATCAGTGATGGAGTTGCCAACTATTTTGCATTTTGAGCGGCTGAAAATACCCACAAAATAAGCTTCGTGCACATTTTAGGGTGGATTTCTTTAACTGTGAAATCACTTGAAGATTACACATGAAAGTTGGATCAGTCAAAATCTGTAAATTGAATACTAAGGCAATCTTTCACATATCGACAGGAATTTTGAGCTATAACAGATGTTTTACTGAAGAGCATGTGATGATTCTCGGATTAACCCTTAACGATTTTGCTTCATTTAATTCTTACCACAAATACGAAGTCAGAAGTTCATCAGAGCACTTTGAGATACAAGGACAATGATACTAACCCATTCGTCAGTTCATGGTGCTTAGGAGTAGAACTAAAAAGCAATTATACATTATAGAACATGTCTTTCTTTTCTACCATTTGCCAGCCTTCTTTATAACCACCTCTGCTGTGTTTCTTAATTTGATGCAGCTCAAGCCTGGGGACGTTGATATTGATATATCTGACATTAAGAGTGAGGCAGTCGGTCGAGGTATTTGTTAATGTCTAACGGTTTTCTCTTAGTAGTTTTCAGTTTCATGCTTCAAGTTGTTTATCTGAAGATCTCTCCATGAAACTTGCTGCTGAAATCCTTTTTATGCTCTTAATTTGTAAGGACAAGTGTAAGCATGTGCTCTGTACATAAGTAATAAGTATGCTCCAGTTCTGTTGAAGCTATAACTAGCAATCAAGAGGGCGCCAACAATTTCAAGTTTGGTCGAGTTTCTCATCTTATATTAGAAGAGCATAAAACGATTTACCAAATAGCACCATGATCCAAACTTTATGAGTTTTCAGAAAATAAGAGATCAATATCTCTGTTGCATTGTTAAATTATGCAAGAGCTACAGGAATGGTGGTTTCTACACATACCAAGCCAACTATGAATATTATGAATTCACCTGCAATATTTGCCCGACTTTGGTCTGGTATATCAACGAATTCTTTCACTACAAAGCAATGATGTTGAAAATCAGTTGATAATGTATAAATAATGGTTACAAAAAAGAAAAAAAATTGGATAGTAATGAACAGGAAAAGCAATTGGAGATTAATGAACAAGAACAGCCTGAACAGCCTAATTGTCAAATTGTCAAATTTTACGGTAAATAAAGAAGACGGCCTTATGCCCCACTAAGGACTTTGAAACCTGTAAACATATTGAACGAATCTGCAGCTGAGTAGTTCATGTCAAAATCATCATCAGCTGTGTGATAATGTTTGTATGGTGTGAAAGGGTACCGAATGTATCAGCTCTAAAATAAGCTCCTCTAACATGCACAACCCCCTCCTTGTTGATCCGTCTGGGATGAACTGACTGTAGCCTTCAGGTTGACATCCACCATGTCTTCTTGTTTTGTTGAAGAAAGTGTTTCCATCCCTGGCAAAGCGGCAGCAATCTTGCGAAATAGAGGCTGAAGTTTCCATTAAAATAAAAGACAAACGTGTCAATATCTAAAGCACCGAGACTAGGAGAAAATGAGCAAAGTGAGAAAGGAATCAATCAGCTCAAACTTTGTTAACACTAGGCGAATCGTCTCTCGCCTTAATATTAAATCCTGCCTTGGCACTGGTTTCAATGAACATAACTCCAAACTCACGAGCCTTGCTATCCCCTTCCTCTATTGAAACTTGCCTGTTTGATTACGAAGGTTGCATATTACAAAGAAAATCGAGAATAACGCTGGAAGAAACATACTCATAGGATTTAAGGATAGATAGCCATTCAGGTCTCATTAAATGCAAAGTAGAAGTAAACGTCATGTCTGTTTAAGCATCTATTCAATCTAAATACAGCTACGATTGCCATTTTCCAATAAGGTTCCTTCTGCTGTCTGCCTATGTACAAATTCCATTTTCTCAGTAATGCTAAGAAAACTAATATACATGTAGTAGCAAGTTTTTGTGATTGCTCCTCTGACTTTCAACCCTTACATCAGAGAACTAAATCCAAAATCTCTTCGCCACAAGCAGCCATCAACAACACCAAAAAAGCCATATGTTATATCCAACTAGTATGGACTACAATTTCCAGGAAAACTAATATGGACTACAGACCCAAGAGAAAAGATAAACCAGCAATTACAGTCAGAATATTTCACCTTTTGTCAACTAAATCAGTTTTGTTGCCCACAAGAACTATAATAACATCACTCCCTCGTTCTGTTCGTACTTCCTCAATCCACTTGGCAGTGTTCAAAAACGATTGCCTATCTTCATAATAATGAGTAGATAATGCATTTAGTATCGGATAATCTCAATTGTATGGAATAATTTCAAACGTTGAGCAAATTGAACGACTGCCTGTGGAAAATAAAAGCGTAAAAAGAAGAACCAAGAAACTAAAGAAAATCTGCTTCAGAATGCAAGGGAAACATCTGTAAATGTAGATGCATTTTGTGGGAATATGCCCAAGTATACGCGTGTCCGAATGCATGCAAGAAGAGTGAAATCTCAAATATATTGCTTTTTACTTCTTTCAATCATTTGTATCTTAACTAGTAATAAAACCTTGTCCATCTGCAAAATATCCCATTTTATCATTTCGTATTAGTTGAATCAATTTCAAGTAAAGCAACTCACTTGCTACATCATAGCCAATTACAGCAACAGATGAATCCCGGATATAGCTGGGTATAAGACTTCTAAATCTTTCTTGTCCAGCAGTATCCCTACAGAATTAAATAAACAAGTTCGAGAAAATAGATTCACAGTAACAAAATGGATGAACACAACATAATCCTCAGAAATTAGCAAATAAAAGAGTTTTCGATGGAATTAGGCACAAAATATTTAACGATCGTTACCAACTGCAAGCAAAAGAAAACAACATAATTACAGACACCAGCCAACTATATCCTTATTCCAAGAACAGGACTTCATAAACAGAAGAAGAGGAAACTTTTGACAATAGCATTACCAACGAGAAATTGAGGTCTAAAATGGAAAAAAGAAAGCATAATTGAAGAAGTTCAATTCAAATGCAAAAATTGGAACTGATTTTCATTGACTCAAAAACCCGCATCCTCGTGCTCTCAGGAGACAATCTTGTGTTCTATAACCTAAAATCATCTCAGACTAATCTGCTTCATTGTTCCTCCTCTACTTTAATGCTGACTCTTGATCTTATTATGAAACTACGAAAAGCACTACGCAAACTCTTTCCATCTCCTTCTCTGTGGGATTAATAGCTTTTGAGAAAGGTATAAGAAGATAACCCATAATATTTCACAAGATTCTTGCATTGTTGATCAACCGATGCTATCAAATTTCAAGCTTTTCAAAAACACTTCAAACAACTGTAGCAAAAATCACCATAACAAGATAACAGAAACCACCACACGTATCAAAACCCGAGAAGAGTATGAATAGGCTACCAAAGCTGCAAACGAACAGTGCGATCTTCGAGGTACATTGTTTTGGACAGAAAATCAATTCCGATAGTAGCCTGCAATGCACAACAAACACAGAACACCACTAAAACAACAAAGTCTCGTAACTCAAATATCCAAGCTACAAAATTAAACATCAGCTTCTTCTCTCAAACGGATCAACAAACAAAAATCTAAACGTAAACAACTCCCCTGCTTTCAATAATTCACGTCACCAAACAGATCCAAACAACCAAATCCATATCCACCTACTCTCAAATCATTTCATCTAAACACCAAAATTCATTTTAAGAAAACATGATCAAGAGAATTGATACCTGATAAGTGGTGTCGAACTTATCGTACATGAATCGAGTGATGATGCTGGTCTTACCAACCGACTGATCGCCGAGGAACACCAGCTTGTACTTGGCCAGAGGAGACACTGTCGCCATTTTTCCTTTTCTTTTGGAGAATCCGAATGATCGAATTGAAACAAACTGACAAAAAAAAAAAAAAGAAACAAAAGATCGTTTCAGTTTTAAGTTTTAACGCATGACAGTTACGTAACAGTTGTGAGGAGGCGCGAGTTAGTTAAAAGTTTATTTTTCCTCTTTTGCCACTCATCGCTTTTAATCTAACGTTACACATCTTAAAAGAGCAAGGCACACGATAATATTATTTTAACTTTAATTTTAATTTTTATGATAAAATTATTTTTAAGTGGAATATTGTTTTTTTATTATTCAAAATGGTTACATCCATTCCAATCACAAACATGATTAATATGGCCAATGTTTAACATCATTTCAGTTTCATAAAATCAAAATTTATGACTTAAATTCATCTTAAAATAAACTTTATTTGTTATTTAATTTTGAATTTTTAATTTTAAAATTAAAAAATAAAATCAAAATTTATGACTTAAATTTATCTTAAGATAAAATTTATTTGTTAGTACAAGAATATAAATATTTAAGTTAAAATCCAATCACGGGAATGTTGAGGGATATGACTCATAGATAGCTCTGGATTGTTCCTTAGCCATGTCTGACTCGATCCTCTAGAGTTTTCTCGAACTTTTTGAGGTTCTCTTTCTTTCTTTGAGAACTTTGAGCAATCATAGATATGATTGTTTCACTTGGAAAGATATAAAATCAATTTTAGAGTTTAGTCCTTGCGTTTGTTCAGATAAACCATCGAGCTTTGAATCGATTATTCAGAGGACATTATTTTGTGCCACAAGATTTTGTGTCTACCAGTTGAGGACTTCTTCCGCTAGAAAAAACAGGTACATAATTACCATGTGAACTAACACTTGTAGATCTCGAGTAAGGTTTCACAGATACTTTAATGGTTTTGTTAGTTTGAGTTTCCAAGAGTGGAAAATTATCCTGGTATGATCTCATCATCATACAAAGTACTAGTTTAGGGCTTTCCTTGGGGAGAAAAGGCACTGAACATCTTACTTGGATCATATGCTCTTTTCTAACATCTTAGTTTTGAGGTTCTCTTTCTTTCTTTTCTTGGTTAAAGCTCGAGATTTTGAAGACTAATTCAAGGTCTTGAGTCATCATCTTCATCATACTTGGAACATATCTTTGTTTCTGCTTTGCATGAAGATTTTGACCTTTGACTAGGTTCTTCTTGTCTCTGATGGATGTAAACATCATTATCACTATTAAAATCATTATCCATCCATCCCAAATGAAATGGCCATTAATGTGGCTAACATATACTTCTCGTCCATTAGGGTGGACAGAGTGGATTGGAGGGCCATCGACACCTTCTTCATGAGAAAATGTTGGGTTGATCATCATAATTGGGCTAGAAGAGGGTCTGAATAATTATGGACGTTCTTCTCATGATTTGCTGAAAACAGATTTCATTGTTCCGTCTTTTAAGCTTCTTAAAATAGGGGGGGTAGTGCATGAATGAACCGCCAATGAGTATGAAACTCCTTTTTATAATTTGTGATCCACTCCACAGGCATCATCTTCACCAATTGTTGTGATAGCATCTGTCGTGAAATTTATACAATAGTGGTCTCATTCTGAGACCTGATTCAAATGACTTAAAGATGACACAAGAAGAATATGTAATACTCCTGAAATATGGACTAATCGAGCCAACCAAATCAGATTGGACATGCCAAGCATTTTATGTGGAAACAAAAAAGAAAAGACAAGAGGAAAAAAGAGATTAGTTATTAATTACAAGCCTCTAAATTACTTTCTACAAGATGATAAGTTTCCTATGTCCCAAAATAAATACACAGGCGTTGTTTCTGAAGGAATCCAAAATGTTTTCAAAGTTCGATGTAGAAGCTAGTTTTTAGCAATTGGGTATTGAGCCAAAAGACAGGCACAAGACAACAATCTATATTCTTAATGCTTAGTATTAGTAGACCATCATGCCATTTGGGCTAAAAGTTGCCCCATCATTGCTCTAAAAAGCTATGACCAAAATTTATGACGATATTCTCTCAAATTTCTTAATTTATATTGATGATATCTTGCTTTACTCTCAGATCCAACAAGAGCATCAATTCTTATTGAGACAATACTTAGATCTTACTAAGAAATATGATAATATGCTCTCAAACTACAAAAGCCAAATTGGTTCATCCCATTTTGACATCTTAGGTATGAAGCTTCACGGTGAATTTTACCAGCCCAACCTACATATAGTTGCAAAATTACTAAACTTCTGATATACGAATCTCACTGTTAAACAAATCCAACAATTTTTAGGAATTGTAAATTACATTAGGGATTTTGTCTCTCATGTGTCAGAATATGTCAGTCAGCTATCAAAATTATTGAAGAAAAAGTCACCCTGTGGGGTCCAAAACAAACAAAAATTGTCTAACAATTAAAGAAAATCAGTCAACATCCACCTCCAAAAGAACCAATTTTTCCAAAGTAGCAATTGATTCTCTGATAGGAGCTTTTTATTAGATTTGACATCAATCCGACAAAAGTCACATACTCGGAAATGAATTCAGATGACTAAAAAATGACACAAGAAGAATGTGCTTATAATTAATAAAAACAAAAAATTATGAAATTAAAATTAAAAATTCATTCTCAAATTTGATTAAATTTCAATGATTAAAAATTTTAACCAATGCAACCATAAAAATCTTTGAATTAGCTAACCTTTTAGTTTAATTTTTAACTTTTAATTTGATTTACTTTAATAACTCTTGTTATTAAAAAATAATCAATTTATTAATTAATCAGTTAATTTTTTAAAATTAATAAGTTCTTATAAACCAAAATAAATAAATAAATTTTTATTGATTAATTTTTTTAATTAAACTTTAAATTCTTAAATGAGTGGGACAATATCTTACAATTATATTTCAAAATTTTTAATTTTATTCAAATTTTAACTAATTTTATGACAGTCTCATATTATTTAAACCTTTTAAACTTTAAAATTTTTAGTCATATTTTAAAAACATTATTAAATATAAATACATATTGAGTTCAAATGGAGGCCCAAACTAATTTTTCAACTGTAATTTTTGGACTATTATATGTGTGTGTATGTGTGTGTAATGTTAAAAACATGCACATGGAGATAGAGAAAGGAGCTTATAAAAGATGAGAGGAATTGATTTGATAGCAATGTAGCCACCTTTCATCAATAATTCCAAAGAAGAAAACAATGTTCAGGTTAGCAAAAAGCAGCTTTAAGGTTGGAGCCACACAAGTACACGACTAATGTTGGGCCAGGCAACAAATACGTGGTTCAAAATTGACAATTCAGAACCAAAACATTCTCACCTCTGAATCTTAGAACCTGTGTGATGTGTATCTCTATCCCAATTACTCTTCTGAGCACTCTCCTTCTCTTCAGATTTGTTACAATGACAGGAACGATATGTGCAGCTCACCAGCTTACTTAACAGTAACCTTATTCTAACCACAAACTCCATTGTTTGCATTTATTGAAACCAAACCCCCCGTATTCTATAATCTATTTATCGTGTCATTATGCCAACCAATCCTACCATCGGTAACATCTGCATAGCTCAAGTTCAGCCACCATGAAAAACCTTTTTGCAGGTCGATTGGAAAGCCCAGGAAGGGATTCTGATGGAAAGGACGGAGTTCATGAAAGAAGCATCATTGTTCCCACCGACGCTATGGCTTTAGCTGATAGTTTTGAGAAGAAAGAACAATCATGGTACTGCTGCTTATATCAATCATATTTTTAGCAAGTAAACCAGTAATACTTTTGCATCGGTTGTAGTTTGTTAGTTGGCAGATGCAGTAAGTATTTTCTCCTGGAGTAAGATAAATATCTGAGCCTGTATTACCTTATGCAGCAGCTCTCTCTTACTCATGCCCCCCTCCCCTCATGGGATCATGCAGGTCCGTCAGTTCCCAGGTCCCAACAGATCTATCTATTCAAGTTCAAGACGTCACTTTTACAGTCCACAAGGTAATTCACTTGTAGAAGCAAAGACATAGCTTCACAAGGCACAATCGGCCCTTCTCTTTCGTGTTTGCATGACATAGATTGATAGAGAACTGAATTTGCTCACCAGATAACTGGTGCAATCAGTCGAAGAAGATATCACTTCGCTGCATTCAAAACAATGATATTTGAGCAGATAAGGTGCATTTTTCCTTTTGCTACAATGGAAATCATACAGGTATAATGCTTCCCAGATACAAAATAAAAACAAATAGTATATGTCTATAGTACATGAAGATGGAACATTTTAAAGACTATATAGCCCATTCTGCTTCCACAAAATCCCTCTTCTATCTCTAATGTCCCAGCACCCCTGTCCATAATCTCTTCTCCGTTGAGGAAGAGATACATATTCACCACAAAAAACAAGATTATACAAAGAATGGTGACAAAGTATGTTTCTTCCCAGAAAAGTAAAGAATGATGAGAACATATGTTTCTTCCCAGAAAAGTATAGCACACAAGCTTACAATTTAACAACTCTGTATCATATGAAAGCCTAGAACCAAATTGGGAAGTTTTAGCCTTCCAGGAAACCTAGATTCATACATTTTAAGGAAAAGAATATGAAAAGAGAAAACTACAAAGTTTAGCATATTCAGCCATGC
The DNA here is from genome assembly GCA_025504915.1 of Erythroxylum reticulatum. Taxonomy (NCBI): domain Eukaryota; kingdom Viridiplantae; phylum Streptophyta; class Magnoliopsida; order Malpighiales; family Erythroxylaceae; genus Erythroxylum; species Erythroxylum reticulatum. The sequence continues at coordinate 2,013,548 of JANSVA010000218.1, read as the reverse complement.
GGAAACCTTGTCATCAAACTACTTTCCTCATCTCAAGATGAAAATAAATTATTCCCTCTATCTTTGAAAACAACAGTGCATATTATGTTACATGCGACAAAATATAGGCAAGGCATCATAGCCAGCAGTTCTAAATAAGGCAACTTGAATATCCTGTTCTACAGCATATCAAACCTAAGGAAACTGATTTAGGTTGATGTCTTCTTTTATTTCAACAGTTTTGAAGCACAAATCAGTGTATAGATTAAGTTTCTCTAGATAAACCCTAACATATATATACTGACTCATTCATCTTTGCTCTAACAGTATCCCTTGGTATCCAAATGCGGCTATATAGGGCACCTGGAACTTCAGCCTTCAATTTCAAATTTTGGCTATGAACTCAAATTCGAAAACTTCCCAGGTGGATCAGAAACATTTGAAATCATTCTAAAATTCTGTTATGGCCTTCCTTTGGATTTAAACCCCACCAACATAGCTCCACTACGATGTGCCTCTGAATTCTTAGAGATGAGTGAAGAATTTGAAGATGGAAATCTTATCTCGAAGACAGAAGCATATCTTTCATTCATAATCCTATCTTCCTGGAAAGATACTATCAGTGTTCTTAAATCTTGCGAAAATTTATCACCATGGGCTGAAAATCTACAAATTGTTAGAAGATGCTGTGATTTAATTGCATGGAAGGCTTCTAGACAGAACGCTTCAACCGGAGATGCAGTTAATGAAGAAGGGTGGTGGTATGAAGATGTGGCTACACTTCACATTGATCACTACATGAGGGTAATAACTGCAATTAGGGCAAAGGGGGTGAAAACAGAGATTGTAGGCAAAAGTATAATGCATTATGCTGTGAGATGGTTGCCAGGTTTGGATCTGGAATTGGAAGGACTAAGAGGTTATGGGTACGGAAAAACTGAGTTACATTTCAGTATTTTGAGTGGGAGGAAGGAAGATGAGGGTATTGGACATAGAAAGGAGCAAAAGAACATTATTGAAAGCCTAGTAAGCATACTTCCTCCTCAACATGATTCTGTCCCATGTAAGTTCCTACTGAAGATGTTAAAGATGGCCATGGTTTATTGTGCATCTCCAGCTTTGATTTCAGAGCTTGAGAAAAGAGCAGGGATAACTTTGGAAAGTGCCAACGTTAATGATCTCTTACTTCCTAATTACAAAAGCGAGGATCAAGTGAAAACAATGAAGTGAGTGTTCCACCCTCTCTTTCTTGCTTGATCTATGACAGAACACTATAGCATGGACAGGTAGCATACATATTTAGCTCTTACCTTTAAATAATTACTAATTGTCAATGACATGTGGTACAGACTAGCTGAAAAATGCACAATGCATAACATTGATGTGGTACAAAGAATTATAGAATACTACCTGATGCATCAACAAGAGCAACAACAAATGCAGCCAATATCGGTCGCCAAGCTATTGGATAATTACCTAGCTGAGATTGCAAGAGACCCAAATCTTTCTGTTACCAAATTTCAAGTTTTGGCGGAATCTCTGCCAGAAGATGCTCGAATGTGTGATGATGGTCTTTACAGAGCTATTGACACATACCTCCAGGTTTGCCTTCATTAATGTATAAACTTCTATTATGCAGGATAATGAAGTCTAAAATCCCTAAAATTGGTTCAGACTCATCCATTACTCTCTGAGCATGAACGGAAAAGGCTGTGCAAAATTATGAACTGTGAGAGATTATCGCTGGATGCATGCATGCATGTAGCAAAAAATGAAAGGCTGCCTGTAAGAACTGTGATTCAGGTAAAATTTATCAGAAGTTCAAAATAACAAATGCTTGTCAAGATCCATGAATATCCTCTACACAGAATTTAAAGAATATACCTCTTTTGAAATGTCTTAGAGACTACTGAAAAGCTTACGGAAAAAATTCCACTTGCCACTGATTAGAAATTGCTGGGAACATACAGCGTATAAAATTCTTGAATGTTTATGTAAATGGCAAACCTCACCTCCATAATGTAGGCATACCAACCCATGTGATTTGTGCAGATATCTTGCAGATGAAAACTTTCATGAAAAATTTGGCACATAATCTGCCTATATGCTTCATATTATTTAGTCGAATGTGGATATGCAGGTTTTGTTTGCAGAGCAATTGAAAATGAGAACATCCATGCAAGGGAAAGAGCAAATAGCAAGTGGAAACAGCTCGGAACAAGAGTCAAATCAATCAGTCACAAAATCAGAAATAACGGTCCTTAAGGAAGAACTAGAAATAACGGTCCTTAAGGAAGAACTGGCGACTGTAAAGGCAAAGATGGCAGAGTTGCAGAGAGACTACTCCGAGCTGCAACATAAATATGACAAGGTAAACAACAAGAAAAAGAGCATATCAGGATGGAGTATCAATTTGAAAAAGATCAGGAGATCATCTCTTCTCCATAAAAAAGGAGATATAGAAGAAACTGAAACAGAACAGAGCCAATCCATTCCACTAGACTGCAATAGAATCTCCGGGAGAAGGTTATCCTTATCATAATCGTTCTAAGAACCAGACTGACATATGCTAAATCGAGCTGATGGAAGGCTTGAATAGTAAGCCAATCCTCTAGATTCTACTACTGCATGGCTTTCTTAATGCTTCCAGAAAAGTTTCCACTGAGCTTTTTGCTCATCAGTTAAGACACGTAGCATCCAAGCATCTATCCACCTGCACGTCTTTCATACTGGTGGAGGTATTATGCTTACAGTTTGCCACAAACTTATTTATTAGAGGCATACAAGTTTCCTAACGGTGTATGTACAATATTAGCAATTGCAGAATCATAGAAATGGAACTGTTAGTTCTTTATAACAAGCAGATGATTAGCGAAACAACCTAACCAAGGTAAATGACGTTCCCCAAGCAAGGACACTGCTTGTCTATTTGCAGAACTTAGCAACAAAAATCTACTTCTTTAACATTATAAGACAGGCAAGAAATTCATTAATTGTCTGATTGGTTGAGTTTTTAAAAAGTGAATAAAAAAGAAATTAATATTTTAACTGCAAAATAAAAAAGTACTTTTTTTAGTAAATATAAGAATGTTTAGTGGATAGTTTTTTAGCTATATTCCAACTAATTAAAAAGTATAAGCTGTCAATCAGCTAACATTCTTGTTTGGTTAATAGCTGGTTGGGTTACCCAACCAGCCATTTTTGGAAAAGCCACTTTGAGAGCAACTTTTCAACCTTTCAACTAATATTTGTCTTCTTCAAAGAAAATTATACCCTCAAATTTATATCTTAACCAACTATTGCTTGATGTGACAAATTATTCAGCCTAAACATGCTAGGAGCTTGTCAATGGTAGAAAGAAGTCAATCTGTACTTTACAACTTCTTAATGAAGTATATACACGTGCTAACCTCATCTGGCTTATTATTATTATTATTATTATTATACATTATATATTTTTTATTAGAGTTATAAATTTAATTTTTGTAAAATTAAATATTTAAAATCTAAATTCCTATAAGAATATTCAATAAAATATTAAGATATATAATATTCATACCTTTATAATTTTTTTAAAGTCATATGCTTATAAGTCATTTTACATATAAATAGCTAATTTTACTAAACATCAAATGACAAACAGCTAATAAAATCTGCTGGTAAAATCAGTTGATAGAATCAGCTAACAACTAATGCAATCAGCTGATTGTCAAACAAGTTTTTTTGCAATCAAAATATAACTTTTTAAAAAATTTAAATTTGAAGCTTCTAAAAAGAACTTTTTTAGGTAAATTTTTCATATCAATTAATGAGTCTATTTTTTAGTCTCTTTTGCCTTTATATTTTACACATAATTTTTACAATATTTACAAACTTATTTTCACGTTTATTTTAATATTTATATAATATTATTTGAATTTCTAATATATTTTAATTTTTACTTTTAATATTAGTTTTATTTATATTATAATTTATATAAAAATTTGGTTA
>JANSVA010000218.1:1993867-2006464 GCA_025504915.1 Erythroxylum reticulatum | reverse complement strand
AAAAAAAATTAGAAAAAGTGATCTATAATGATTTGGCTACGGTAGAATCTACAGACTCTTAATAAAAAATGGTTATGTACTCAGATACTAGTAAAAAATCCCACAGAAAAAAAAAGGAAAATGAAAAAGACTTATTGCGAAGTGTCGGGCCACCAAGTGGAATCTTTGAAATCAAATCATGAATCTGAGGGATACAAGTACAAATTACAAAACCCTAATGTTGGATTCAGAATATAAATCAACAATTAAAGAAATTAAAGGCTGTGGATTCTTTATGGACAGAATGAATCAACGGCTGTGATTGAAAAGCTTACCGTATAAGCATAATACACAAACGCAAGCACACACGCCCATTGCATTTCCATACAGCAGCCTCCAAACCGTGTCTTTCTCTTACACACTAAAGACAGAGAGACACAGAGTAGCCAGCCGCCGGTAAGGGTCGAGCGGGTTTAGACATGTGTGGGATTCTCGCAGTGTTTGGTTGCATAGACAACTCTCAGGCCAAACGGTCCCGTGTCATTGAATTGTCTCGCAGGTTGCTTCTTTAATCTCTGTTCCATTCCTCCGTTTGTTTTGGTTGTTTGTGGAGGTTTGTGTTAATTTTTTGCGATTAAGTGTAGGTTGAGGCATAGAGGGCCTGACTGGAGTGGGTTGCATTGTCATGAAGACTGTTATCTTGCTCATCAACGTTTGGCTATCATGGACCCTGCCTCTGGGGATCAACCTCTCTACAATGAAGAGAAGACTGTTGTTGTCACGGTAACTAACTGCTTAGGATGATTAAGGTTTGTGTTTTGTACTGAAGTCTTGTGTTTTGATGACGGGGTTTTGATTTTCAGGTTAATGGGGAAATATATAACCACAAGGAATTGAGGAAGAAGCTCAAGTCTCATGAGTTCCGAACTGGAAGTGACTGTGAAGTGATTGCCCATCTTGTAAGTTTTGGATTCCCAATCTTGATTTAACACAGCTTGTATGTAGAAAGTTTTCATCTTTATGATTGTTACACGACTTCCCCACTTGTGCTGTCAGTATGAAGAATATGGAGAAAACTTTGTGGACATGTTGGATGGCATGTTCTCCTTTGTCCTTCTTGATACTCGTGACAAAAGTTTCATTGCAGCCCGTGATGCTATCGGCATTACCCCACTTTACATGGGCTGGGGACTTGATGGTATGATGCCTTATATTGCACATTTACTTGCAAGTTTCTTTTCTTGATACTCTTAGGATGGATTGCAAGAATTATTTTTTGAACTATGAGTAAAGAACCTGAATCTTTAATGTGCGAGAAGTTTCTGTAAGTGGAGCAGTTGCCTTCTTTGTAGTCTCTTTGCAAATTTGCTAAGTGATACGGAAATGCTGAAATACCTGCTGTAAGAAGTATTCTGCCAAAAGATGCAAAATCTAAGAAGGGAGATCGATGTATTGTAGCTTATTGGATATGCTGCAGCTAAATCATGGCATAATATTTGTTACACTTGTTGCTGCCCCTTCTGTCCTCCATATGCCAAAAGTGGGCTTTGAGTTTATCTTGCAACTATAAACTTTGATGTTGCTTGATGGTTCCATCTATTAATATAGTTAACAGTATCTATCTTCACTAGTTTCTTAATTTGGTAAACACATGGTTTATGGCATGAAACTATATGAATCTGGTAGTTTTCATATGTCACTTAATTTCCTTTGATTATAAGAATGGTAGGCCTAACCAAATGACACACAATTAACTTTTCAGGTTCGATATGGTTTGCTTCAGAAATGAAAGCTTTGAGTGATGATTGTGAACAATTTATCTCCTTCCCTCCTGGTCATTTATATTCAAGCAAACGAGGTAGGCAGTTGTTAGTTTGTGAATGTTGGATTTGTATTTAATTTATATCAATTGATTATCAGATCATGTATTTTCTCCATTCCTAGTTCTGTTTTAAATTTTTTATTTACACTTGCTATTTGATAGCCATATTAGGTGGCAATAACAGTCTTTCTTGTTTCGGCCACGGCTGAGTTTACTTTGTCTCTAATATTTATTTTAGATTCATCCTTGTAAAGACATCACAGATTGAAGTCATTAGTTCACTCACAAACTATTATATCTAGTGCTGCTCCAATAAATGTCCATGTTTTTAAACAATTGCTCATTTCTCTGTCCTTATTAGAAAAGTTACTGAGCAGGCAATTTTAGTTGGGGGTAAGTCTGTAGCAAAAACAGTGATATTTTGCATGACTAGGAAATAACTGGTGTCCTTTTATTCTTCTTCAGCAGCTGTCTCACAAATTTGAATACTTATCTCTTTGTTGCCTCCTGTATTTGTTTTTTCTTCTTGTAGGTGAGCTTAGAAGGTGGTATAACCCGCCATGGTATTCAGAGCAAATACCTTCAACTCCATATGATCCTCTAGTTCTACGGGAAGCTTTTGAAAAGGCATGTCTTTTACTCTGCTTATATGGTTGTTGAAGTGATCATCTACTTTTAAGTCTTTAGTGCTTGTATTTCATGTATTTGTAGCTCACTGTGGTTTCTAGTTAGAAAGTGTATAGATGCATAGGTGTTATTGAACTCCACTTTGTTCAAATGTGTTCTAGAAAACAAATTTTCAGTACAAGGCTATGGGTAATTGATTGTGTGGGTTATTATTCTATTCAAAAGTTGACCTTTTAATTTCTGTTCTGTTACAAAGTATGGCTTATTTGTATTAGTTTCTTCTTTTACATTGTGAAGATTTGAGCAGAGCTGCACAGTCGGAGGGACTTTTATAGTCAAGGCATTTCTGTGTTTTTATGTATAGTTCGTGTGGGTGTAAAGTATATTTATCTTTTTGCAGTTTAATTAGTTATAGTGGTCAAGTTATATGCAACTCTACATGTTCTAACTTTGTTCAATTGTCCGTTATGCTGCTTCTATCAGGCTGTGATCAAAAGACTTATGACAGATGTACCATTTGGTGTGCTTCTTTCTGGAGGACTGGATTCATCACTTGTTGCTGCTGTGGCTTCTCGCCGCTTGAATGAGTTGGAAGCTGCTCGTCAATGGGGTTCAAAATTGCATACCTTCTGCATTGGCTTGAAGGTATTGTCATTATACTTGGTGATACTTAACTGCCTGCATTTCCCATTATTAGCCGGACAGAATTGGGCTAAATATGCTGCGTTACTTTACCAAATTTTACATGTGAAAGGACTTAGAGACTGTTAGGGACTTCACTGATTTTTGTATTTTCTTTATATGGAGGGTACTGATGGATGTACTTATGTTTTAGCTCTGAAGATATGCATCCCATACCTCATAATTTGTAGCCTTTGCTTCTGTTGATTAACCTTATCATGAGGTCATTTACAAAACATTAGTGCCTGACTTAAGGCTTCCACTCTGGTGCAAATAAAATAGGAATTTCTTTCTCCATTGATGAGATAAATGGTTTTTTATGCTTGCTAGTTCTCTTGTTTGTGCCAAGAGATGATTTTGTAAATAGTTTGTTGAGCAGGCTAAACTTTGTTCACAAAGGTTGTTCTCTCAGAACTGATGTCATCCAAGAAGGGCCTATAAGTGCCTACTACTACGTTACAGCTTTTGTTTCTCTATGTGCTCTTCCAATAGCCAATCAATATACTAGCTTTAGTTGATATTATTTTTACTGGTATTTCCAACAATAATTTTTAGAACCGACACAGTAATCCAAAAAGTCTCAGGATCCTGAATGTCCTTGTGATGCAGTGATATTTCATTTTCATTTCCTTTATCGGCTGTTTATGAGTGTATGTCTGAATTCTTTTTTCTGCTCATTCATGGGTTATACTTTTCTACAAATCAGGGTTCGCCAGACCTAAGATCTGCACGAGAGGTAGCGGATTATCTCCAAACTTGTCACCATGAGTTTCACTTTACCGTTCAGGTAATGGCTAGTTTTAAATGGAAGAGAATGAAAAAAAAAAAAATCAACTTAGTGCATGTGTAAGGCCCAATATCTGAGGTGTATGTCTTCATGCTTATTCATAGGCTAATGTGTTTTATTGCTGTATCAGGAGGGGTTAGATGCCATAGAGGAAGTCATTTACCATATTGAAACTTATGATGTGACCACTATTAGAGCTAGCACCCCTATGTTTCTTATGTCACGAAAAATAAAATCTTTAGGAGTGAAAATGGTTATTTCTGGGGAGGGCTCAGATGAAATTTTTGGAGGTTACTTGTATTTTCACAAGGCACCCAACAAAAAGGAGTTTCATGAAGAGACCTGTCGAAAGGTATGATTTTTGCATTTTTATTTGGGTTTGACAATGCCCTGGTGATCCAGGCTGTTTTGCTATATCCAATGCTCTTATTTGCGCAACTTTGTTTTCTGATAAAACAGATTAAAGCTCTCCATCTGTACGACTGCTTGAGGGCCAATAAATCCACTTCAGCGTGGGGTGTTGAGACTCGTGTCCCCTTTTTGGATAAAGAATTCATCAACATTGCAATGAGCATAGATCCTGAGTGGAAAATGGTATACACTATTCTCCAAGCTTGTTATCCACAAGCAAGAAAAACCTTTTCAGGGTCACTCAGAATTTGTCTTTTTCCAACATAAAAGGCTATCTATCTGTCAATCTATGCCTTAGAACTAATCTTATCGAGTAGTAAAAACGAACCTTGGCTTATGAATTATAAAGGATTGACCTCTGCAAATTTGGCATGTTTTCATTCTCCAATTCACCGGTTAAGTAATTTTCCATGGATGATATTTAGTTGATGTCATCTACAATTGTTTGCTTCATTAAATCAGGAAGTTAGAAATAATGCTCTGTCGTCTGTTCATGATGACTAATGACAAATTCTGAAGAGCACATATATTTGTAGGTCTGTCATTGTACAGTGATTATCGCTTACTTTTGTCCTTGCAGATCAGGCCTGACCTTGGAAGGATTGAGAAGTGGGTGTTGCGCAATGCCTTTGACGATGAGAAGAACCCATATCTTCCAAAGGTACCAAAATTTCTGTTTCTCTAGATGTAATGACATAAATCTATTTCTATCTTGATTCTTTCTTCTCTGGCATCATTTTCATGGGAAAGTGCTGATTCTCTTTTTATCTTGTCTTAGCACATATTGTACAGGCAGAAGGAACAATTCAGTGATGGAGTTGGATACAGTTGGATTGATGGTCTGAAGGACCACGCAAACAAACAGGTGTATAAAGATGATATTTAGAGGGTTTTGTTTGGAATCTTTGAATTTTTCATCTCGTTCACATCCAAACAAGTATTTGTTTGCGATACAGGGAACATGAAATATTTCATATGGCCTGTCTATTTAATGTATCAAGTCATTAATTCTGCCTTAGTTGCCTGTGATATATCTTAGTTTTGAATTGGCAGGTTACAGATTCAATGTTGCTGAATGCAAAGTTTCTTTACCCAGAAAATACTCCTACCACAAAAGAGGCCTATTACTACAGGACAATATTTGAGAAATTCTTTCAAAAGGTCTGTTCTTTAGCAATCGTTTATTCATCTGCGGCTTCTTGGATATTTGATGATGAGCCTTTTTTTTATTGTTACGCTATTGTAAACTTTCTATGTGCATCATTTCCATCCTTCGTTCACCTTGAGATATAGTTGATGGATCTCCCATTTCGAAACAGAACGCAGCAAGGTCAACCGTTCCTGGAGGTCCAAGTGTGGCATGCAGTACAGCAAAGGCAGTGGAATGGGATGCAGCATGGTCAAAGAATCCTGATCCATCTGGCCGTGCTGCTCTAGGTGTTCATGAAGCAGCATATCAGGAACCGGACGACGCCAAATCTCTGATAAATGGTTCCACTCAATAAGTATGACAATGGATTTGTAGAGAAAGCTGCAATACTTGTTTAGTTGAGTTTTTACCAGCAGGATTACTTAGCACCACTGCGATACAACCTGCTGGTTTGAAGAGGTAACTGATTTTATTGTCACTAGACCTTCATAAAATTTTCTCATTAACACTGCGCTTCCTTGCCCTTCCCCCATTTTGGTAAAGTAAACCAGCTCTCTGATTGTTTGACAGATCCTGTGCAAAAGGCTTATGGTCAAGTTTGTCCCGATAGGAAGGTGTTGAAAAGCTGTTTGTCCATACCTGCGTTTAGAAGCTTGTTTCTGTCTTTCTTCTTTGTATTATTTTCTGTTGTTACCAGCTAGAAGTTCTTAGAGTAACATGTTCCAATCCTTGTGACTTCATTATCCTTTGTTTAGTAGGTTTCTTATGCAGAATATTGTGTAACTTCGAGGTTATAATAAGTTAGTATTGTGATTATCAAGAAGTTGTTTGTTACATTTTTTTGATTTTATAATAAACAAGGAATTCACAGGATGGTGACGAAACGGGCCAAGCCCGAATAATATAAGGCCCGATCATAAGATCGGATCAAATATTTGAGTTTTATGATTAAGCCTGACAAAATATGCTTTCACTTGTTGATTTCAAATTAATCTTGTTGACCTAACTAATTTTTAATTTGGATTTAAATTAATTAAATTTTACTCAAATTAATAATTTAAGATAATTATAATAAAATTTTATGATTATATTATATTTTTTATTATTTTCACAAAAATATTTGAAAAATTAAAAATTAAAATGCTTTTTTCAGGATTTGAAAATTTAGCAAATTTTAAAAAGTTATTTAAACCAGAAAAAAGCTTCCTTTACCCTTTATTTTAAATACATTAATTATAAAATATGGGATAGACTATAAGTCCTGACAAAAACCATAAATCTATTATTCACTCTACCTTTGAATATTCGAGTTCGTAACGGAAAAAACTACCACTAAACCAAATCCTGTTACGTCTTATATCCTAGTGAGAAGCGGATTTCAGACAGCCGTCAATGAAACCAAATTGGATAACTTATAAATACAAAGTTGTAAGAGTCTTAAGTAATTGAAGACGAAAGTTTGTTTTTGTTTTTACTTTGTACGACTAGTCGCTGACCAACCATGGATTCTACTGTGATCCGAGAAGTATGGAACGGGAATTTTGAAGAAGAGCTTGTGATGCTCGATGCAGCATTGTACAGGTTTCATGTCATATCCGTCGACACAGAGTTCCCAGGTTGTATCTTGAAGACAAGAAGGAACGAGACTGATGATGTTCGTTACAAGCACCTGAAGTTCAATGTCGAAAATTCGAAACTGATTCAACTCGGGATCACCTTGTCGGACGAGTTGGGTGTCGTTTTCATGACATGGGAGTTCAACTTCCAGTTTGATGTTGAGGAGGACAAACACTCCCCTGATTCTATCCACTTCCTGAAGCTATGTGGGATTGACTTCTGTAGACTGAAAAAGGAAGGCATAGTGATGGAGAGATTCTCACCTTCTTTCTCTCACATCCTCTGGAGCCACAGGAACGTTCAATGGGTTACATTCCACGGCTTGTATGATTTAGCACATGTTCTACAAGCGGTGACCCTTTTGCCAGAGTCTGTTCAGGAATTTGCTGCACTTGTTCGTCTTGTATTTGGTTTGGTGGTTGATGTGAAGTACATCGCAAGATTTTGCAGAGGGCTCCGGAAGGGTGAACTGGGGCTTCAGAAGCTCGGAGAGAGCCTTGGCATTGCAAGACTTGGTGCAGCACATAACGCTGGATCCGATAGTTTGCTTACTAGTCTAGTTTATGCAAACATGAAGCTGACATTAGGTGTCAATCCTTCCAACTATGAAGGTTGTCTGTATGGCCTGGATATCACAACACAAGATCTAGAGGAAGCATCACTCCTACCCTCTTCAGTACCGTTACTGTGTTTTTCTCCCGATATCAACTAACACTGTCTACTTTTGTCTAATTGTAATTCCCACGGTCTACCTTTTTCTAATTGTAACACTAGTTCAGCCAATAGTATAAGCATGTGAGATCAATCTTTGTTAAATCCACTGGCATCGCAATCAACTTTCTCCTCGTTCCGTCTTTTTCCTTGATAGGATTGCATAAAAGAAGTTAGGTGAAGATATGCCCAGTAAAAACTAATGTACTATATGATATGCCACATAATCTGCTTTGTTTATAGATTTGAAGTTTAATACGAATTTCATTAAAACCTGATATTTTCTCTTGCTGGTTTGCGAAGATTGACTCGACCGAGTTTCCAAAAGCTGTGGTCCCCGAAAACATTAAAGAAATCGGTTAAAAGGGTGGAGCTCTCATCCCAGGCCGGTAGCCTGATGAAACCAGAAAGCTGATAAGTAGCAATAATACATCCAAAGCTCAAGTTCCAGACATTATCTCTAATTTGGGCACTCAGAAACTGCAAGGTCCTGTAAAATTCATAAAGGAAAAGCAGAATAAGATAACATTACAAATCCTTCACATGAAGAACAGAGATGATCATATTAAATTACACGGATGAATATGCGAAAAGTCTTCGTGATTAATATCTCGAGTAATTAGGATGCGTCTTCAAACTAAGAATCTATTTGAAGAAACACATTCGTACTCTAAATGATGCATAACATGTTAGGTTTATGTCATTCATAAGGGAATAAAAGATCAGTGCTGTTCCTACAGAACGGGTAATGGTTGTGCACAATTACCATGAATTTCATACTTCTGGCCAATGCTTAAAGTTCCTTAAGAAAATTCACTTTCTTCTCAATTTGCATAATACCATTCGGAGAACAGAATAAAGCAACAAAATGCACATGTTATTCCAAAGATTACCAGAAGACTCAGCTGAGGCTAGAGCATCCTCTTCTCTATACCTACGAATTGATATCCCATGTCTCCATGCACTGTGAAGAAGAGAGAAAGAGAGAGTCAATAAAGGACAGCCGTGAACTAACAATAAGGAAGAGGAAGAAGGTCCTGTATGTTCTGAAAAAGCAATATTTGAGCACTATAGTTAAGAGTCAACTTTCCTACATCCGTGTAGAGTAAAACCAAGTCCCCCCTTGAACAAGAGTCATGGTGAAGTATAAAGGGCAAATCTATAGTTTTCACTGAAAGTAAAAATGTAAGGTTGAGATGCGAGCAGAAGACCTACCAATGAAACAGGAGACTACATATGTTCACCATTATATCATTCTCTTCAGCAACTTTCGCATGAGAATCACCCTTCTCATAACTCTGATATGCATTAAACCTATAAATGTTGTAAAAGAACCAGTATTTAAGCACAGTTCCTGACAATAAAATCTGTCAAACTTATAAAAACGATCCAATAAGAACATGTACCTATAGATAGGTGAATTCTGACAGTATGTCCAAGCTGAAAGCCTGCAGTGAATTCAGTTTCTACTACTGAATCCCGTGTACAACCAGTCCATATTAAATTTCTTGCATGCATTAGTACATTCAAGATGAGGAATATGTTCGCCAAGAGGTGATCTTGGAACTAAACCGCACTCCAACCAGCTGTTTTTTCTACACCCCTAGCCTTCATCATCTCTCTCGCTCTTTGTGCTTGCTCCCACTTACCACTATAACTAAGCATGTTGGCTAACATTATATGATAACCATCATTATCTGGGTCAGATTCAATAGCACGCCTTGCTATCCTTAAGCCTGTCTCAATTTGATTGTGAATTTTACAAGCACTCAACAAAGCTCCCCAGACATTGCCATCTGGAGGAAATGGCATTGACAGAACCACTTCTTCAGCTTCCAGCAATTTCCCTGATCTTCCAAGAAGATCTACCAGACAAGTATAGATCTTTAGATTGGGTTCAACAGAATAAAGATGCATTCTATTGAACAGATTCTTCCCTTCTTCAACAAGTCCTGCATGTGCACAAGCTGAAATAAGCAAGAGAAAGGTGATCGCGTTTGGTTTAACCTTTGATCGTTCCATTTGTTGGAATATTTCAATAGCAGATTTTGCATGTCCGTGCATTCCATAACCTGAGATCATTACATTCCAAGAAATAGCGTCTCTTTCTTCCATTGAGTTGAACAACTGTCTAGACTTCTCTAGCTGCCCACATTTTGCATACATATTAACCAACGCAGAAACAAGAGATACATTTAGCTCGAACCCTTCTTTTTCAATGTAGCGGTGAACCATTTCTCCTTTATCTAAGGATGCAACATTAGAACAGGCTGAAAGCACTGTTACTAATGTGGCTTGGTTAGGCTTGAATTTTTGTAAAATCATATGCTCGAAAAGAGCAATAGCCTGACCAGCAACCCCACAGCACACATATGATGAAATCAATGTGTTCCATGTGACAACATCTTTGTTTGTTCTATAGAATATTCTCTTTGCAACAGTCAAATTACCGATCTTTCCATACATGTCTATAAGTGCATTGGCAATGGAAACATTTTGATACATCAAAGCTCTAATTACATAACCATGAATCGATCTGCATAAACGATTTGCCCCTAACTGGGAACAAGAAGAAATTAAAGAGACCAGGCAGTTGGAATCAGTTTTAATTCCTTCAATTTGCATCTCTCTGAACAATTCTATGCACCTTCCTCCCATTCCTAGTTTAGCATAACCACAAACCATAATGGTACACGATTCTTTACTCCATTCATGTTCCCTATCAAAAAGCTTCTCTGAAGGAATCAAAAGTCCAAATTTGCAATACATGGACAGTAATGCAGTGTTAACTATATGATCTATCACATAATTTTTCCTTACAATCAGCCCATGAAAAGCCTTTCCTTCCCTCACAAGCAAGGAGTTGCCAAAACCTGATAGGATGCAACTTAGAATTATCCTATCTGGAAACAAACCATCAACCTGCATATCCCAAAACAAACTTATGCAATCATTCACAAGACCATATCTTGCATGGATATTGATGATCGATGTCCATGAGATAAGATCCTTATCAACCAATTCACTAAAGGAATTACACCCCTCACTTAAATCCCCACACTTGGAGTAAATTGACAGAAGAGAAGATTGAACAACCAAAGAACACCCAAGTCCAGTTTTCACCACAAAAGCATGCAAACACCTGCCTACAACCAAGGCACCCAAATCAGCGCAAGCTTGAAGCCCTCCTTCCATTGTCCTAAAGTTCATTCTCTCATCAATACCACCAGTCCTATGCATTTCACTAATACACTCCAAACCCAATTCACTCTCCCCGTTCTGCGCATACCCAATGACAAGCGTAGTCCATGAGACAACATCTCTCACAGTCATTTCATCAAACAAAACACCCGCGTCCCACGTGAACCCAAATTTACTATACATGTACACCAAAGATGACCCAACGGCACAATTTCCCTCAAGAAGTCCGGATTTTGCAACCAACCCATGAACACACTTCCCCTGATTCACCCACAAAAGCTCAGCACAAGTAGCCACAACCATGGGGAACGTAAACTGACTAGGCAGGATGTTAGACAACCGCATGCGAACATAAAAGTCATAAGCTTCAGCGTAATTTCCACAAGAGAAGTGAGATTGAATGAGGGAGTTCCAAAGAAAGGTGTCTTTTTCATTAACTGAATAAAAAACTCTGTTGCAAGAATGGAGTCTCTGAAAGGAGGCATAGAAAGATATGAGCTTGGAAGATATGAAAACATTGTTTGCATTCCCACTTGAAATGACAAGAGCATGAGACTTAACGACAACATCGAAACTCGGATGGCGTAGGCAGAAGATGGAGTTGAGGTGACCATTAAGGTAGTCACAAGTTGAATGACATGATTTAGCAGAGAGACGAGGAAACAAGTCCTTGAAAAGGTAGTTGGTTGTCTTGAGGATGATCATGTAACTAAGTTTGTTCGATGCGACGCAAAAACCATCACTTGAATAGATCGAGTACCACGGGTGTTCTGAATCTATTACTCCTCACATCCTAGTCTTATCACAGATTTTTCTGAAATTTACAGACTGCATTGGATCTGAGTTAAATGCTTAGAACTCGCTTCTTATGCTTAACGTCTTGTGTATGGTGAAGAAATGGAACAGATTCTGATCATATTCATTCCATTATTATTGCTGAATTTGAAATGGCTGATTCGGATTCTCGTAGAATAACTCCATTAAAACTTCATTTGAATTTAGTGCTTCAAAGTAATGAAGATTATTACACGTTTAATATCACAAAGAGATTATCTCCATCCAGAACATCTGATACAAACAGTGGAAAACTCTCTGTTGAACTGCGATTCCAAAAAGAACCAACAACCAGACTTATACAAGCATGTCTCTTGTACTTGTGAACGTAGGCTGAAGGTAGAAGATAACTTTTTTACTGTACACAGAATATCTACATCGAGCTGCATTGCAACTCACTCGGCAGTTAGCTTAATCCGATTATATCGAAGTTCGTCGATCAAATATGCAGCGTTGTTGATCCCATGGATATGTCTGCTCATTGTTGGTTGACTGATTACCACCTGCAAATTCCAGGCGCTTCCGTTCTGCTTAAAGCCAGCATTTCCTCGTACTTTGAACCATATACAAAACCCCACAACTGTAATTCCAAGAAGGAAATGAAGGATAACTTAAGACACTCCTGCTACATGAACTTGGGAAAAGGCTCAGTATGTGCCTAAACACCCCCGAAAGTAATGGACCAGAAAGAAATTGTGTAATGTGTTGTGAAGACATATGCATACCTCAACCTCTTTAACTTCAAAATCTTCAGAATGCGCAAGACAAGAGTTTCCG
>JANSVA010000218.1:1966700-1993767 GCA_025504915.1 Erythroxylum reticulatum | reverse complement strand
ATGTGTTGTGAAGACATATGCATACCTCAACCTCTTTAACTTCAAAATCTTCAGAATGCGCAAGACAAGAGTTTCCGTAAGTTTCCGAGACCGAACTTGATCCATTTAATCTTTTGTTTAAGAAAAACATGAATGTAGTAAGACCACACATGTCCACTTTGTCATATTTGAGAATTGACATAAAACTCACATCATAAAGTATTTCTGAAAAATATCAAAAAGTAGCAGAGAAGAGAATCAGGGGCTCACAGGTCACCATCCAGGTAGAGAGCAAAGTGACCACCCCCACCAATTGCCAGGTAATCAGTAGAGCAGAGAGTAAAATATCGATTAGCACCTGTTTCAGTATTGTAATAAGAGAACTCGCAGATTGATTGCACTTAAAAGGTTTCCAACTAGTTTCTCACTATCCAGCAATCGCTCAAATAACCTGATGGTCAATTCTTCAACTGTTGCCCACTGATTTAATTCAGTATGACTAAAACGTACAAAATTTGACCATTCTTAAGATTCAAATAGCAGCATGTTATTCATGGGAATTCAGAGCATAGAAAGCCTTCTGATGGATGGACTAGTGCAGTTCCAGGTACCAGTCATACATTCTTCTGATTGAGATCTATAGGTGTATAGTCGAGAAGTTGACTATGTATTGTAGGTCAATATGCCTCGTTATACGAAGTTCAATATATATTGTTCGTCAGACATTGAGATTTGTTCAAAATGTCATTGCAGTAAAGGCCATATGAAATTTTTCTTAAAATGGGTCTTAGATTCAACTCTCTCCAGGTTCAGAATGTCATTGCATACCACATTCCTAAGTTACTTGTTTAAAAGGGAAAGCATTTAACCCAGGGTTGTTCGTAGCAAGGGAAAAAAGGAAATACCTGTGGGACAGAAAATAATGGGATTGCCGGGTACGTCAGTGAAAACAAATGTACTATTTGTTCCCTGTTCAAACTAAATGTCAGCATAATAGTTTACGTGCTTAGTAAATTCACTGAAAGTTAATGTGAATTTTATCGCCACCTGATATTTTCTCTTGTTGGTAGGCCTTAGGGGTGCCTCAACCAAGCCACCAAAAACTGCACCCTTTTGGTCTCCAACAACCTGAAAGAAGAGTTTACTCGGTGAGATGGGTAGCCTCCTCCCAGACCAGAATAACAGACACAAAAAGCTATAAAATAAATAGTAATTATCCATCCAAGCTCAATTTTTTGCATCATTAATTACTTGAGTAACAGAGGCAAATCTGCAGGAGATGAATTTACAAGTCACTCACTTTGATGCTCTATATGATGCGTGGAGTGTTAATTTTCAAGTAGATATATAAATGAGAATTAATGAAATATGGTTCTATATCACAAAAGACGGAGTCGGTTGTATGCAACTATATGCCCTTGTAAATCTGGTGAAGTTCCAAAAGAATATTCATTAATTTCAATTTGTATAACCTCTTAAGAACAGAAATGAAGGAGACTAGAGTTAACCAAGATATTACCAAAAGACTGAGTCCAGGCCAGAGCATGCTTCTCCTGTATAAGGTTGAAAGTGATATCCCATGCCGCCATGTACTGTAAAGAACCATGGAGACAGAGAGTAAGAAAAAGATTTGTCCATTTACCAGTAAGCAGGAGTAAGACCTACATTATTGGAAAAATCATAATTCAACACTACAGATGAGTACATGTTCTTGCACCTGTAGAGTAATAACCATTTCCTATCTTGAACAAGAGCAGGAAGAGAAGTATAAAGAACACGTCTAGCTTTCTCTGAAAGAAGTAATGAAGGTTCTGATGTGGTAGGAAGATCTATCAAAGAGACAGGCTCTGTCATATTCTGCACAAGATGCATCTCAAGTCTGTCATCATTATCATCACTCTCATCAGTAGCTTTCGAGTCAGAATCACCCTTTGACTCTTGACTTCGATATCCACTAAACCTTGCAGCTTGGTAAATAGCACGAAGAGACTGCTTCCCACGAGAAAGTAAACTTTTCTTTGCACCATTCTCTCTCATTAAGGGCTCAGAAGGTTGGCCAACAAATTCTGCCTGATCATCACTCTGCTCAGAAGTTTTCTCATTGTTCCCAGATTCTGAAGATGACAATAAGGAGTAGAGAAATGCAGTAAATGAAGAAGTATCAGGTCCATCAACCAATGGATCGACATGTTCTTCTGCAATAGAGTCTAGCCGATTCCTGTCTGTGTCACTATCTTCTTCCTGTTTTAACAATAGATCAACAATTTGTTAAAGATTAGCCATGAATTATAATCAACAAACAGAAGACAGCTACGAAATATAGCTCCTGAAATAAGTCCCGGCATTTACATTCCTAATGAATCTTTTTGCACTTCATATATAGAAAGGCAATGAAATAACAGCTTAGGATCCCGATAAGAGAATTTCAATCCAAAAATATGCCACGAGTTCATCGGCAAGATAATCCTTACAGCAGGTTTCCTGGGCAAGTGCTATTAAACACCGGATAAGCTCTGAGCCAACTCAGTGAAGTGAATAGTATAATATAAAGCAGGATGGAAGAATATTAGTCATGTCCTCCCATTGCATTAAAAGTGGATTCTTTTCCGTCGAATTATCAAAATTAGTACAAATGATCACTCAAAATAAACAGAAAGAAAGTTCATAACTTTGAAGTGAAAAGAGAAGAAAACAACAATGAAACATCATAATCGAAAATAGGAAAGGACAACCAGGTAGAATTTCCCTCCGAACCAAATGGGTATTCGAGAAATCTTCCAGAAAACGCCAATTAATTAATGGGATAACCATATTCGAACTCAAAAAGGACACGAAAAAGCGAAATAAAGTTTTCCGATCAAATTAACCATAGGATCAGCCAGAAAGATCCCAACTTTGAACTACTCATCAATCATACAAATATGCATACACTTACAGTGGCAGAAGGAGGACGAGAATGGGGCTTGGAGGGTTTATCAGATATAGGATTGAGCAAGACAGTGGTGATATCAGACACAAAATGGACTGCTTTGCTCCTCAAAGATTTCTGCTTTCCCATTGTTTTTCCCCCTTTTCTCTATATTAAGGATGATGAATTTGAAACACAAAACAGATTTAGATTACCCAAAACTATGTAGTTAATAATCACATAGAATAGCATTTATGTGTTTGATTCCTTCACGCTTTTTGACCCAAAATTCATCTCTATAAAACAGAATAAAAAGAAAAAAGATTGATCTTTTATCTTCCCTTCCCCTTTCCCTTTCCGGCTCTCCAATAGCTGGTCAGTAGTAGGGTGACTCGTGGCAAAGATTAGAAGCTTATCCATTGTCATAAGTGTTTTGAATGGCCCCAACGAGCAGATGGACTCCATGGCCCAATGGATAAGGCGCTGGTCTACGGAACCAGAGATTCTGGGTTCGATCCCCAGTGGAGTCGAATCTTTTTCTTTTTGTTCCAAAAGTGGGAACAATTTAAGGTATTAAAAATAAAAATCACCAGACCACAAGTTACATAAAATGAAATAAACGTTGGTGGGATGAATTAGCATAAAGTTAAGATCCGACCCATTTTGGTCTAAAATGGATCAAATCAGTTCTTATTTGGATCAAGATCGAATTTTAATTTCGGACACAAAAATACAAAAATGTTCAATTCAAATCGGTATTTTATTTTTTAATAAGTTTATTTATATTTATTTAAGTTAAGTTTATGTTGCAAAATTTTAAATTTGACTCAATTAATGAGTTCAAACTATTTAGATGCGTTCAAAACTGAAATAGATTAGGGTTTGATTATTCAAGTTTGAATAGAATAATGTAGGTTTTATTATCAATTCATATGTTTATAAGTGAAAAGTTAACAAGAGAAAATGTAATTGTATAAATAAAATATTTGATCTTTTATTTTAATTATAAAGCCTTAAGATGATTGAGCTTTTAAATTTGGTTTATCTCAAATGGGTTTTAGACTCATTATTTTAAAAATATATTTTATTTAAAACTAAAATTATATTAATGCAACTATAATTAATGTTTGCGGATTAGATTGCGAAACTCGAGTTTGAGCTAATTTAAAACTCGCAAAATTTTTACAAATAAACAAGTTTAAGCTTAATTTGAAGTTTGATCAATATAAATTGAGTCAATCAATATAAATTGAGTACGTTGACTTGAGGTCGAGTTAAGTTGAATTAGATTGGATTATTTTGCTATCTATAGCTCAATTGAGTAGTTAATACCACTTGAAAGGATCAATCACAAATTCTTATACATATGTTAAACTATCTTACTTAAAGATTAAGATTTTAATTAAGGATAATAATAGGTTGGATTGATTAAAAAATCAAATTTAATATCAAGTCTAGTTGAGTTCAAGACCAGTAATTTGAACTCGACTCAAACTCATTTGAGGGAAAGTTTTAGAGTAACTAGTAAAAGTTACTTCTTTGTAACCATAAGGTTATAAGCTCGAATCACAAAAATAGCTTTTATAAAAATTATAAAAAGAAGGCGTTTACATTAATGGTCTTCTCTCAAGCTCTCATAAAGCGGAGGGTTTTGTGCACTGAAGCGAGTTCATTTTGACACTTTAGATTAAATTAATCAAACCTAAATTTTCAAGTCTAATCCTAACATATTCACACTAACTAAAGAGGTTTCATAATTTTTATTAGAGAATTTTGACTCAAATGTTTTTTTTAATGGATAAACACAAAATTAGATTAAATTAAAACATAAAATGACATTATTTAATATAATTTATTCAATATATTATTTTAATAAAATAAATAAATAAATAAATAAATAATATTTTATTTAAACGGATTGAATCATTTTAAATTTGACTCTAACCTAATTTTAAATAATCCCTAATCTCTATTCTATACTAAGGCAAGCATGTTAAAGGTCCTATCTTTACAACTTTAACCAGGAAAACATTTCCATTCCCGATCATCACCAATGATATGAAAAACGGACTGAATCGTCCGATTCAACCAAGTTAACCACAAGTTAAACTTATTTTTAGTTTAATTTGTACTTTTAACCGTTGAGAATTAAAACTGTCTGATTAAATAATAAACCGGCCGGTTTTTTCTAAACTGTTAACCGAATGCATCTTCTTCCTTTACGCCTAAACAACAAATCAATATAAAAAGATGATATTTTTGTGCGATTAGCACTTGAGAAATCAACCCATCGCAGTGAAAACTAATTTGGAACTAAGATTGAGTAAATGGTAGCAGACTTTGGCACCAAAAACCATAACAAAAACTCAAAATAAGTTAAGAGATTTTTTGAAGCACTAAATGCAATCTTAACTCTAATAGGCTATGGAAAAGGAAGAATTGAGTGAGAACAACAACCACAATAACCCAGCTTTCATCACCGTTTTCAACAACACTCCATCTCTAAACAAAATGAGGATTGACGTTAACTAAATCTCGGAACAAAAAGAAAGAAGAATAACTAACTCTAGGAACAAAAAGAAAGAATAACCCAAAATCCATGTTATCTTCAAGGAATTGAGAGGTATAGTTATCAGAAGCAGAGAAATTTCTTGGTGGAGTTGATATGTTCAAGGTTAAAGTGGAGCTAGGGTTTGGTTACAAGAGAGGAAAAATTAAAGTTCCGAGATGGTTGTAAATGTTTTTGATAAAAGGGTTACCATGAATGGTGGTATTTAGGTTAAAGTGGAGCTAGGGTTTGGTTACAAGAGAGGAAAAATTAAAGTTAAGAGATGGTTGTAAATGTTTTTGATAAAAGGGTTACAAGAATGGTGATATTTAGCTACAAAAAGGAAAAAGAAAGTTATGGAGATGTTTGCAAATGCTTTTCATAAAAACTTGAATATTAGGAGAAGAAAAGGTTGATGGGACATATGAGGATATAAATTAAGAAGACATAGCCTCACGTTGTATCTATAAGCAATAGTTAGAAGTTAGTTTTCGTATTTTTAGAAAAGGGAGATTTTACAAGAATTAGAGGGAGATGATCAAGAAAGATACGTCAGAGTTGGCCCTCACAGCCGTAATGACTAGAATTAGAAAAATTTGGCGTGATAGAATAAGGGTAAATGACATATCGTAGAGCCCTTGCGCCTCATCCTTATCACCTAGGGAGTTTTTTTTTCAAGTGTAGAGGAAGATTCACGCGATGAACATATAAAATCGTATGATTACCACATTCTTATGACACTAATTAGGATAGACTCATAACGCAACTAGCAACGAGAAAAGCTGATCTTTTCAGGATAAAAGGTAATAGCAGATTATGATGTATATATGCAGGTTATATATATATATATATAATGTCAGTCTTTACGTATTTATTTTGTTAACCTGCATCATTATTATCTTGTCACATCTACATATGGGACTACTAGAAACAGTCTCTCTACAATATAGGGGTAAGACTGCGTACTATCAAGTCCCGCCAAACCCTGCTTTATTGCGGAATTTCGGGGTATGACGACGACGACAACGACATTTACTTATGTTCTATTGAGAAAAAAATTATTTTTAATTAAAAGATATTTTTTTCGTAAATTTTAGTTACAAAATATTGAAAAAAATTCAATTACACACCATATAAATATTAGTAGACTAATAAAATATAACTAAAATGATAATTTAATTTAATTCTTAAATTTGACTTATTTAATTTAATTTAATTAATTAATAAATTAAAATAATTGTAATAAATTATTAATTTGTATGAAATTTAACTAGTTCGATATAAATTTTAAAATTGAATTAGATTATTATATAAGTAACATTTGATTAATTTATATATAATATTTATGTCACATATATTTTAATACTATATTCTTAAGTGAAATCTAAAAAAGGGATTGCTTTAAAAAATAAAAATTATTTAAGTGCAATAGAAAAAGTTTATGTAAATATTTTGAATAAAAGCGTAATTTATAAGTTTTTAAATAGAATTGAAGAATTTGAAACTTTCGAGAATAATGAGACTTAAATTTTTTTATAAATATATTTTTATTTTTATTATTTTTAAGTTTTAGATTAGACTCAAATTTAGTTTGAATTATTAATTTTGATTTATTATGAGTACATATATAATAATAGATATTGACATATTTTTTATTTTAATAAAATAATTTACTTACTCTTATATATTTTATTTTATAATAATTTAATATCGTTAATATTCAGATTGATATTCGCTTCCATTCTTGTATGTAATCTTGTACATATGCAAGCGCTTGGTGTCATCTACGTGATCATTTCAGCTAGACCATGACTCAGTTGTCAGTGTATTCTTTACGGTTTTCGAGTGATGAACATTGCGACAAGTACGAAGTCGACAAGGAGTCGTGCTCTTAAGTCATTTTTTGACAGCCACCGGACGTGGTGGTTGTGGTGCCAACCAACTCAAAAGGTGAGCTCATGGTCATGGTTGCAGACCCCACTTGCTCGAAATCTTCCAGGAAATAGATTGTGAATCCAACGAGCCGAAAACGCGGATTGATTGATACGGTAACAGTTGTACGTGGCAGTGAAGATATTAATGTTTATGATAATCAAAGGTCGCAGATTGCGATGATATTGTTTTTAAATTCAATCTTTTTCAGTTTTGGTAAGAAAATGATACCTTTTCACTGTCTTCTCGTTTCCTTTTCCACCACCATAGTCAATCATCAGGCATTAATAGATAAAGTTCTTCACGGTCTCACTCACTCACTCTCTCACTCTTGTTGATCCATTCCTTCGTTTTCGATTTTTCTCGGGAAAAAGGGAACACTTCAAAGGTTCTTGTGAAGTAAAAGAATGGCCACTCTTAAACTTCCTTCTCACGTTCCTGCTCCATCTGAGGACGCTGAACAACTCAGAAAAGCCTTTGAAGGTCTACCCGCTTTACTCTTTCTTCAACAACCCAATCACCAGTTTGGTTTTTGATGATCTAACCCTTTTTGTGATGCTATAAAGCTGATTTCTTTGCTTTTAATTTTTGTTGTTGAAACGTCAGTTGTGTTTATATTGTTGTTCACTTATCTACCATTGGAAGATCAATCAATCTCTGATTTTTTTTTTAATCTCTGTTTTACTTTCCCTTTATGTTGCAATGGTTATTTGTGCACTTATTTTCTTGATATTTGGTGGCTGATTGCATTTTTATTTCTTGAAGTATCGATAGCACAAGGCGAATGGTCATATGATTAGTATTTCCAGAAACTGCTGCTTTGATTGGTATTTGTTCTTGTAGTTGTTCCTTCAGATTTATATCTCCATGAATACAGATCTCCAATGTCCTCCAGCTTGGATACTCTTTCATACTCATATTAATCTTTTGTATCTACATTTATGTGGCTTTTTGCAAGAGTAGATAAATCAGCTGGAGTTGAAAATCGACCTTATTAATTCATGGATTTGATTTAAACCAAATATACATCTGAGCTTCATGATCAAAGTGGTCTAGACAGATCATTGTGTTCTAAGTCTCAAAAAGGTTTTCTGGTGGCTCTGTACTTGACTGTTGTTCAAATTCAGGACCAACTTTAACTGATTCATTATCAATCAATCGATCTGAATACTGAGTTGTTTGAATCCTAATTTTACCAGGATGGGGTACAAATGAGTCGTTGATTATCGACATATTGGCGCATAGGAATGCTGCACAACGTAACAAAGTTAGACAGACTTATGCTGAAGCTTATGGGGAAGATCTACTCAAAGTCCTTGACAAGGAGCTTTCTAGTGACTTTGAGGTCAGGCAAAAGAGTTTTTTTTCCCCTCTTCTGTTACTTGAAATCAAACACCAGTAATAGCTGTTGCTTTCAAGAAAAATTTTCTGTCCAAGGTGTTGATCCACTCCTTGTATAGTCATTGCTTTTGTTAATTGATTTTTACCTCAAGCAGAGATGTGTACTTCTATGGACATTGGATCCTGCTGAGCGTGATGCATATTTGGCTAATGCATCTACCAAAAGATTCACCTCGAGCAACTGGGTCATTATGGAAATAGCTTGTACTAGATCATCACTCGATCTATTCAAAGCAAGACAGGCATATCATTCTCGTTATAAGAGGTCTCTCGAAGAAGATGTTGCACATCACACAACTGGAGACTACCGCAAGGTACTTCCTTAAGCTGTTTTACTATAACTTCGGATGGAAACAACCTCAACTTTAGTAATGGACATTGGAAGATCCCACTCTCTCAAGCGCCCCTCACAGTTGATAGTCCTTCTCAAGCGCCCCTCACAGTTCATCACTGTCGACTAACCTGATATGAATACTTGTGCAATCCTTCATCCATTCCAATGTCTTCGTGTCATGGAGTTTATGCCAACCAATAGATACAAACTTCTAAAGCTATTTAAAAAGTTAGGTCGTTCCAAATTCATCTCCATTGAAACCAGATGAAGATCTCATATTGCTATTACTTTGTAGTTTGTACCTCTAAAATGTTTCGTTTAATTTTATATATGAAATATCCCATTATACGGTGCTTTCTTTGTTGTCATTCACTTCTCGTTTTACGTGATGTCCCCATGCAGTTGTTGGTTCCTCTTGTGACTGCATTTAGGTATGAAGGAGATGAGGTGAACATGACATTGGCAAGATCAGAGGCTAAGACACTTCATGAAAAGATTGCAGAAAAAGCTTACAATGATGAGGAGATAATCAGAATTCTGTCTACAAGAAGTAAGGCACAGATTAATGCAACATTGAATCACTACAACAATGCCTTTGGAAATGCTATTAACAAGGTACTATATCTTGTATAATTCAGTTAAGCTACATTGACTGCTTTAATATGTTCAGAATTCATCAACTTAAATCTCCTCCTTACTTCTTGTGATTGGTTCTTTGAAACACAAGTCTAGTATTCATAACCTGCTACATTTTCTTGTGGGAGTGCTTGGATAGTTTTCTTGACTTCATTGATTCCGAAGAACTTTTAGATGGTCTATGACGCGATTCGTCACTAGTCCTGATTCATGGAACTTGTTGTAGGACTTGAAGACTGATCCCAATGACGAGTTCCTCAAATTTTTGAGAGCAACAATCAAGTGCTTGACCACCCCAGAGAGGTACTTTGAGAAAGCCCTGAGGCTAGCCATCAACAAAATGGGAACAGATGAAGGGGCCCTTACCAGAATTGTAACAACGAGAGCAGAGGTGGACATGGAACATATTAAAGAGGAATATCATCGTAGAAACAGTGTTCCTCTAGACCGTGCAATTGCCAAAGACGCTTCGGGTGACTACGAGAAAATGCTTCTTCATTTGATCGGCCATGGAGATGCTTGAACCATTCCTTTTCAGTGTGGAAGTACTTAATTCATGAATTTTGTTTATGTCAGTGTCCTATGAGGCTTCTTTTCTTCCTGGTGTGAGTTATGCCTTCTCAGATGTGCTTGCTTGTCTTTCGTCTGTATTTGATGTTTTTAGTGTCCTTTGATGCTTAAATAAAGCTTTGATAGAGACCAAGTTGGTTTTTTATGATACCCATGACGTTATATATTAGCTCTTTTGTAGTTGATCTGTAGTATGGCACTAGTCTATCTGTAGTCTAGACCCTGAAAATGGTGACCTTGATAGAGGTCGGAATTGAGCTGACACCTGAAGCTTTTAACTTGAGTAAGACTTGAACTTAGCTGATCAAATCTTTTTGGGAATTTCCATCCAACTTGCTTGGTCTGAATATTTGAATTTAAGACTTTGACTTGAATTGTCAGAGTTTTAAAATATTAAGTTACTAAATTAAATTTTAGCAAAATTCAAATACTGAATTAAAAAATCACAAAAAAAGTTTTATCACTATGAAATTTGTTGTGAGATTGCAAAACTAAACCTGTACTAGTTCTTGAAAGGTAAGGTAAAAGAGGAGAAGATTGTGAATGATGTCATATGGCAATGGTCTTCTTAGTCTCTTGTTTCTTGCATTATAGGTTGTTACTTTCTACTAGCAGTAATAATCAGGCATTGCAGGTTCTAACCTTTCGTGTGTGACCAAACATCCAACTAAAACCAGTGAAAAAGACTCATCTGGTTATCGGATCCAAAAGCTTCACTCCGTAGATCCAAAGCTTTTTGGCAATGACAAAGACTTCATTAGAAACTAAAAGGGTAGGGTCTTCATGAAACATAGTATACGTATTTCACATACATTAAGATGGGATAACTCAATTAGGAGCCCTTCCTACGACTGGATACACTGAAGGAGCTGTGACACTACTACATTGCTCAAAGGGGCGTCCTACCATTTAAAACATAGCGCACACACAAAGATACAGGCATGAAACCAACCATGCAAGATGATGGAGTTAGATTGGTCAGAGTCAAACCAATGCAATGCTGCTCCCACCCCCGGGAGGCTTGCGTACGCCGCCGAAATAGTCCCTGGCCTTGGATTCTGCTTTCCCATCTGCAAAGATGTCACTGCCACTCATTTCTTTCAGTTTAGCAAAACTTAGTGGCTTTTCAGCAGATCCAGGAGGAACATCTCCTTTGAAAATATCATTGCCTGTAAGTTCTTGAAACTTCTGGTTGTGTATCTTCTTCGATGTATTAGTAACTGGTTCTTCACCGAAAAGGATGTTGCTTTGACCTCCAGCAGGCTACAGGCAATGACATTGAAAATTTTAGCTGGATTACTTAGTCAAAAGTTATGAAGAAAGAGTTGCAAATATTTTGCAGCTTACACAGGCATCAAGATAACCAAGGTTGAAATGCAGCCATCCCCAAAAGGGGAATCCTAATTGGCAGAGCAAGGCAAGAAATATCAACGATGTTTTATGGGGCCTGTGTCTTGATATGTGTGACAAGATGTTCTCTAACCCAAATTGAAGTAAAGAAACATAAATCAAACACCCCGAAGAGATATTCATAACCAGCTGGGTTTGACCATCAAGGGAAAGTCTTGAAACGATAAAATGAAGCACAAAAATGGAGGAGGCAAAAGGTGGAATGAGAGAATAGACATATATGTTTTTATACATAAAGTCGAGGGTCTTTCTGAGTCGTAATCTGTAAATAACCCATCTACAACTGTGTGGCATACACATCTTAGAAGCATAAAACCTGTACATAACTTGGCTTATCATTGTAAGGAAATTAAGGAAACCAAAGAGGCTCATGCATGAAAACGATAAACTCACATTAGAAACTTTAACAGACGTCCGTATATTTCTTGGTGCAGGTTCTCCAATATCCTTGCTCTCTCTTGTCTCCATGTGGCGTGCAGCAGCCAATGATCGAGGTTTAATATCAGGGGAAGGGGCAAAGATATCATGTCCACTGATCTCCTTGAATTTTGCATTTGATATCTGTTTCTTACTCTTAGTGTCCAACTCACTTTGTAATGTTCCACTCAATTCTCGCTGCTTTGCGACTTCAGGAATGGAGGTGGGTTTCTTGGGAGAGATTTTCTCCTCAGCATCAAAAGATATTTGGCTAATTCCATTCAATGCTTGCTGAGAATCAAACCAATTAATTAAGAGGATGAGAATTACCATATAGTTTAACCTTATGTAGAGCTGTAATAGTCAGGACATGGGAGATGAAAGGAGCACCTGATAAACGCGTACGCTGGTCCTATTATTAAGATTAGCAGTGCCGGAGTCAGATGAATTATTTTCGCCATTAGCAGAAAAAATGCCACTGCCAGTCATCTCCTTCAGTTTATTCCCCGAGCACGGCTTCCTGCAAATTGGAAACGGAATAACTCTTATTATCTTTGTTCATTGATACAAATAGGAATATGGAATCCTGGTACAGTACCATTCTAACTGAAAACGAATACATCTAGTGCCAATCCTTTTCAGTGACTTTAGCATGGTTTCTACAGTATTTATGATCCACTATTCCCCAACAAACCATAAGACATAAAAATGAACTGGGATCTTACAAACTCTACTCCTAAACATCTAGCTGAAAAGAAACTTCAATGTTGAACATTGAATGATAAACTAAACCAAAGAGTAAAAGAACGCATCTAGAAACAATAACTTTCTGAATAAGAATCAAAGCTGGTTCCGCATTTAAAACTGTAACACATCTGTAGTAAAAGGAAGATCTTTATTAGCACTTCTCTTTCCTTTTCTTAATTAATTCTTGAAACATTTAGCGTTCATGGAAGCAACACCAGATCTGATTTCACCAGCTAAAAAAAAGCAAAAATATAGAAGGAAAGATTCACATTTCCAAAATAAAAACCTTTTCTTTTAGTTAAAACTTTCCCAGCAAACTAAATCTTCTACAACATAAACACATAAATCGGAAGAAAAAAGCTCACTTCTTCATGAGACTCTCGGCTTCCTCGTCAGTGACCTGACCTCCAAACAGGACCTTGCTGATTCTATCGGATGGCTGAAACAACGAAAAAGCTCAAAGTTATCTAGCTACAAACTCTCAGTTCAAGAAGACAGATGGTGCATTAATACATTACCTGGTGAGAACGGTGGGTGGAGTTGGATGACGAAGATTGAGAAGGAGGAGCCTCCGTCCACGTAAGCAGATCGGAGGTGGAAGTGTGTGGCTTTCGCACTGCTGAGTTTCTCTCCATCTCTTCTTACAAACAACACTGCGAGTGAGGCTATTGCTTAGCCTTTGATTTTCTTCTCTTATAGTAAAGGATATGAGTACGGGAGAGAGACTTTTGACTTTTTGTAATAGAAAGTGAAAGTAATATTTTTATTGTATTATTTTATAATATAATCTTAATTTAATTAAAATTAAATATTTGAAAGGTTTTTTATATTGTGGGATGTGATGTTTTAACTAAAGTCTATAATCTAAACATTTTAATTATGATAAAATAATAATAATAATAACAATATGTAGGAAAATCGTAATAATAGTTATTATTCAAAATAATAATAATAATAATACTAATAATAATAATAAATTAATCAATTAATAGAAAAGTGATAGGATCTTGAGTTTTGGTAAATGTCGGGATTTATTTGGTTTTATTTTTATTTTCTTGGAAATAATTTATTTTATTTTAAAATAATTAAAAATTTTGTACTTCTTTTTCAAGAATTAAAATTTTATAGTAATTGCACTCCCACTATTAACAATAATAAAAAATCAGAAAATAGAATAAATTTTGATTTTATTTATTATTAAGAAATTAACCTTATCTTAATTTATTATATGATTTTTACTAAATATAAAGTCAGAAATAATAAGAAAAATTTAAGCCCAATCTCTAACTTAATCAAAATTTGTTTACAAAGTAACTTTTTAAAATTAATATTTTTAATTTATATTTATCATGAAATTAATTTTGAATTTATAATTAAGTTATTTTAAATTAAAATGAACAAATCAAAAATTCTTATTATTTAATGATTTAATAAAACAGTTAAAATCAAATAATTAGGTAATGCTAATTTAATTAATTATAAAAAAAAGAAAAACAAAAACAAAAGGCCTAAACTATAAAACTCACTTTTTTATAGTTTCAAGCTATGAAAATAAAAGATTAAAAAAGGGATTAACCCATCACACTCTTAAATAGAACATAAAAACTATTACTCACTGTGATGAGAATATATCTATAGTTCTTGATTCTTGGTTATATATATCATCATCATTACACCTACTCCACTCCAAAGTTCTACGATGAAACAAGATTTGGGAAGATCTGATAGTACGCAGCCTTATTCCTACACAATAAAGAAGCTATTTTTTATAGACCCACATGCAGATGTGAGAGGAAAAACTATATTTATATTCCAGGAAAGTAGGAGAAGAAAGGGTAAAAGAAATAGATGTTTGATCTCTCACCTGCAATTTTACTCATCAGAGTTTTACAACATTTGTGGGCAACTCACAAATTCTAGCCCAAAGAATTGCAAAATCTCAGTACACAGCATTGTCCCCCCATCCTGTCTACCCCTTTCCCATCCATTCCACTAATTCCCTTCAAAAATGGAGAAAAAAAATGAAAATTAAGAAATGCAAAACCTGTACAGAGTTGGATCCACCATGCTACTGAACATATCTCTACTTTCTTTCTTTTTTGGGTAAGTCTCTGTGTCTGTGTATGTGAGCAACTAGTAATGGTGATCTTCTCCTTCCTGATCGATGACTATGTATATAATACTTCCACATATGATCAAGACAAATATCATCAATGGCAAAGCAAGTCATAACACGATGTGAATAAGCTCTAAGACCAACTCATGCATTGAGAGAATTAACACGTTCCTGCGATTATATAAGGGAAGTGATGGTCACAAGTCTTTTGGAAGAATGACTTTCACCTGCCCCAGCCCTATGCCACATTCATAGCACAACATCTCAGATGGGTGATTGTGTGACATAACTGAATCTCACTGCATAATGGTTCGAAGCTCCCAGTTACCCTCGCCGTCAATAAGCCATAATTCCACGGAATGGAAAGGTATTAGAGCGGGACGCTGGGACACACAAAATACATAAACCGGTGAAGAGAAAGGTGAGAAAATTTAAGATTCTGGAGAACTCCACTGTGACTCAAGTGACAAATTATGATTAGCATTGTAATATTGATATTCCAGTTCATCAAATTGAAGAAGATGGTAAACGTCAAAAAATTAAGAAGGTTTAATGTTTTGCTGTAATAATACAAGAACCATTTACCTGTGAAGAGGTTACAACTGTTATGTCCATATCTTTAGCAAGCCTGTAAAGTTGTTCCTCGACGTCAACACTCGTGGCACTGCAAGTCAGGAACGTAATGAATAAGAAACTGTGAAGGAAAAAGGGGAGGTTTCATTTCAGCGTAACAATATGGAATGAGACATACTTGGTGCATTCATCCAGGATGCCAAATTTAGGCTTGTGAAAGAATACGCGAGCCTAGCAAAAAAGATTTCGAGACATCTTGAGAAATCCAGTAATAGTCTGTAATGCTCTTATTTAAACTACTATACTTCCTAGTAATAATTATTAGCTGCACTCACCATGCCTAGCCTCTATTGTTCTCCAAGAGATAGTATGTCTTCCCAATTTAGATTAACATCCCAACCACGTTCCTCCCTTTCTAAAAGATAGTTCAGTCTAACATTTTCCAGAATAGTCTTTAAATATGAATCAAGAATGTTTGAAGAGTCATAAGATTTCTCCCCTGAAATAACATGCAATAACAATCAGAAAATAATGAATAAAGAGAAACTGGCAAATCATAAGCGTATTTGGAAATGTAACATCTAAAAATAACATTGATTCCCCAAAAAGAAAGTTGTATAGATGGCACGATCGCAAGGAAGACAATTTTACCCCATCTGAATTGATCTTACATGTATAAACATTCTAAGAAACAGCGCGTACATGTGTGTCTATATATATATACATACATATAGAAATGAAATATTTGTCTAAGTGGCAAAACGTGGGCTGTACACGTATTAAAATATTTTAATTATTAAAAAACCAAAGAAAACGATCAGCATGCAAGAACTTTTACCTTTTCCAAACAACTTAGCAGTCCTAACTTCTGCTTCGTCTCGGGAGAGAGGATATATGATTTGATCTCTTAAGGCTCCTAAACATGTATATGGTCTTTGAGGAACATAGAAGATACCATAACCAGATCCAGACTCCTTGCTAATATCTGGTTATGGTTTAATAAGCCCTCCGCTTACATTAGGCCAGAGACCTCTTAGGACTCGGAAAATAGAACTTTTCCCACTCCCATTTGGACCTTAACAATTCATGCAGATCCCAGATGTAACTTGATAAGATGATTAAGAGTTGCAGAAAGAAAAGGTGCAACAAAATAAGACAAGCCAAGAAAGAATTTCATTACCAGTAACAAGCAGACTTTTTCCTTCGCTAATGTCACATGATAACTGCTTTGCCAACAACTTCTGAGTTGGGGTAATCATATCAACCTCTAGGAAGGAAATTGTGTCCTTCGAGTGAAGGTCAACCTTCTCAGGGGATTCAAGTACTTTAGCAGGTGATAAATCTCCTGCATAACCACTTCTATAAGCTCAATTTCATGACTTGAGACAAATTACAAAGTAAAATGGAAAAGTCTGTCCTACATTGATTGTCATTTATGCAATATTCTACAGTTAGACGAACAAGGCTGGTTTCACTACCTACCAGAATCTTGGAGGAAAGTTCAAGAGGCAAGAAGAACATCACTTCATCTCATTCTCTCCTCTTCTTCCATTGTTATTTATTTAGCATTTCATGGTCTTGGGGCAAGGGGTCAGTGGGTGGCATTGAGATGCTATGATCGACATGAAATCTTAAAGATAAACCAATCTGTTTAGCATCCAGTTCATGGACTCTAAAGCATTAAGTTGCATTCACTAATTGTCTCAACAACTTCCTTTTCCCTACTATCGAAATTCCCTATATCTACCCATTAAGTCCACTTCGGGCATCCATCAAAATAAAATACATTACTAGGCAACTTGCTAATTAAACTAGAGAGCATTAGAAGACCTATCTTTTAGCTAATAATTCGAGTGACAGCCACAACCACAGTGTTTTCAAATAAACATCAACACTCAAGGGGAGAAATGAAAATTCAACAATCAACTCTAAAAAAGTTGATGTAACTTTGTGAACAGGACCCACATTTTTTCTGCACTACCATTGGTTCTATACTGCTTCCCTGTCCATAATGTCAATGCCAACATATACCTTTGTGTTCATATATCTTTGTGTTAACATACCCACAGCCGATGCAAGTAAGATTGAGTAACAATAAAGAACAAAAGCCTCCAAGGAACAAAGGGTAACTGTCTCTTCCTAGCAAGGTACCAGGGTCATAGAACTTTGGATACATTTGTCAACCAATTTGCCCATAAAATGAAACCAACCTTAAATTATTTTAGCGAACAGTATTGAGTTGGAAAAGTAGAAAATTTTACCAGATTGTGCAGCGTCCAGGAGTTCTTCAAGCTCAAAAATTCTATTTATACAGCCTGATAACTCAAGAAACTTCTTGTGCAGCTCAAGGATGTCCCCAAATGCCAAAAAGCTTTGGGACACAACAGAAGCCAAGAACCGCAAAGCATGTGCCAGCTCACCTGAATAAATTTGATTCTTTTAAGAGGGCAAGAAAAAGGAGGACACATACAGAGATATAGCAGCTCAAATAATCATATATTATTCCACCTTGAGTTGAAGTCATAGCACGATCCCCTGTGTGTTCAAGGGCATACAACAAACTCAAACCCCATGTAACATTATTAGGAAGTTGCTTTGTGACAAAATCATCCAGGATACCATATAACCATTTCTTCTTTAAAAGTATCATTGAGTGCTCAAGAACTTCCCTGAACCTTGACTCAATCAGCTGCTCAACAGAGAAGTCATAATTGACATGTCACAAATAAAAGAGTAAAGAGCAACATATATGCAGTGCCAAGGAATGAAATATAGGAAGAGCACCAACCAGTAGAAAGACAAATGTTGCAAACTAAAAGTAACTTACAACTTTTTCTCTTGCACCACCTCCAAAGAAAGCAACAGATTCAGCATGAGTCCTCAGTCTTTCATGCATGAACCTAATTACGAATAGCTTGTTTCAGAAGACTTTACAGAAATCTAGAACAAAATACTTTTCTCTCCGTGCCTCTATGTGTGAGTATGCATGTCTACTTGTTAAAGATACAGAAGCATTGAACCTGTAACTATAATCTGATTACCTGAAGGTCCCCTCAAGCTGTTGCTCTTGACCAGCCAGATCACCAAAATCAGGAGTTACTGTCCTCAGAAAACCCAAACCAAGCAACATATATGCATACAATATGGCTACACCCCTTCGACCTGTTAGAAGCTTCATTCTCCAGGTAAACCTACACAACAAGCATGGTAACAAGTATTTGGAATAAGAGAGAGGTCAATCAAGTATTTTTCTGTCTCTACCTCTTTTCCATTTTCTTTTCTTTTTTCTTTTTGTGCGTGTGGATGGATGGGTTTGGGGTGAATAAAGAGAGAAGGGGTTGGAGGTTTGTCACAGGAGTTGCCAAATATTCATTATGAGCACTTAGTGAAGGAATTATACAAAGAGGAGTAGCCTGTGACTCAGCTACTCACCATAGGATGTCAACACATGGCTTTACCATTCCAGTTACCAATCCAGATAGTTCACTGGTTAACTTTTCAAGATCCTGAGTGATTCTCCGATCTGCATCAATATTTCTGTTGGACATGTGGAACACCTGTAACGTGTCAGAATAACTGTTAAAAGCAACAGGAAGCCTAGGATGGAGGGGTATAACGTAAAAGACTAAAAAGATATTCTTCAGTCAGAAAAATACAACCATAAAAATACATAGTTCAACATAAGAGCAAAAGATTTCTTGGATTATCAGATACTCAACAGTGGATAAGAGAATATCATCTTTAAATATACTATGTACTCCGGTTTAAGTACAATTATTCTCAAACGCAAACAACAAAAGAAACTGTACAAGTAGTATTACCTTATAAAATGCATTGTTCCTCAAATAGTTCATTAGTAGATGACAAGTCAAGCGGACTCTCCATCCAAGCGCTAGCGTTGCTGTCAAGTGCCTTTAAGAAACAAAAATCTGTCATCAAATATATCGCAAAAATAAATAACATAAAAACAAATCACAAAAGATAACAATAATTGTGAACATCTTCTCACAGCAGCATAAAAAGCTAAGAAAATTAAAGTCATTTACCAATCATGAAAGAAATTTCATTAATAGCTAAAAAAAGAAAATAAACACAAGTCTTTAACAAAGCACTAAACGAACTTCCAATTTAACCATTTCCATAGGAGTAAGATCCTAGTTCATTCTAAATGCTAACTCAACAAAAAAAACTAATTGGAGATCATATCACAAACTATCACCTTAAATTTAAACATACAAAAGAAAACCAAATAGTAGCCACTTATGTTATGATTGAGGAAACGTTTTGCTATGGAATCAGAGCATTATCTTTTGGAAACCCAAGCAGCTAAAATACAGTAGTTTCCAACGTATATGTTTTAAACAAAATTGAGTAGCTCAAGAGATCAATTCTTTAGGTAGAAGGGTACTAAAAGCCTGTGCAGTTTCAGAAAACAAGAGTGCTTTCTAGGGAAAAGGAAGAATAAAACTTTGTGGAAATATTAAAATCAATGAAGCACAGTGAAATATAAAGATCTCACATCTTGACATTACAACAATCAAAACATGTCTCCCATAATCAATAGGTCCTCCACAACCAAGAAAGTAGTTATAAAATGACCACCATACAAATTACTTGAGATTCATGGAAAGCATAGGAATCAGAGATGCAGAATGTGTGAAACATATATTGCCACTTCAATGTTAAGCAGAGACAACACCAATTAGGTCATTTAGTAGAAACCCATTGTTTGAGATTTATTTTTTTGTCAATTAAAAAGGAACTCACCTTAACGAAGGTGCAATTAAAGAAGATGCAGCGCTTTGTAGAATGGTAACACCAATCAACCGAATGAAGGCTGCTTTGTCCTGCTCCAGAACATACTTCACAGTGGTACCTGTGATATTTAGCAAGGAAAATGGTTAGCCCTCAGAATTTTGGACGAATAAAATCAAAATGGATACTTGTACCATTTAATGAAGCAATCCGATCTGAGACCCATGTTCTGGAGATAACAAGAAAAGCTACTGACAGTAACTGTGCCCCCTGTTTGTCAAGTATAGATGGTACCTAAGCCACAAGGAACAAGATGTCAATGAAGACCAAGGAATGGCAGATACTGAAACCCTCAAAGAAACGCGTTACACATTGTGCAGTCATACAGTCATTCAGTGGCTAATAAATGAATGCCCGAATTTAATATGAGACAAACATGAACCACATCCAGAAATCAACAAGCAGGCCCAACAATGAATCACAGAAGATCAAGAGTTCAGCAGCTAGCATTTGAAATCAAATTCATGTTTGCTTAAGTGGATTTACTATCATTAACTGAATATGAAAATAAGATTCCAGTCATTGGATAAAGTAGTATCAAGTCAAAATCCCTCTCTTTCTCCTCTTATTCTGTCAACCATCAAAAGGACCTCCCAAATCTCAGAAAAGGAGAAATGGTAGATCATAATCTACAGTATACTTATGAGTATTCACAAGGACCATAAATGAACAATTATTCTTTGACAAAGATAATTACTAAGCCTAACGGCAACCCAGAGAGTTTGAATTCAGTAATAACCCAGCCCACTTCCTAGCCAATTAAGAAATGCATTCTAGCTGAAACCTCTTAACTAGAATATTATCTGATCCCAACTACCAAAACAAACAAACAAACTTCTGAGTAGAATATTCTGTTTGATCCCAATTGCAAGAGAATTGTCATACCAGTATTCTCAACATCGCAGCAACTCTCATTGGTAATGCCCTTGGGGTCCCTTGGAGTTGTGGAAAAACGGGCACAGGATGACCGGAACCTCCACTGGGAGATATTGCTATAACCTCTGAAATGTATGATTGTGACTTTGCACTTGAGAAGCCCTGGATAACAATCATAATGAGTTTTATACAAACAAATTATGTTTGAGGGTCTACAAATCAGAGAAACTACAAGAACAGAGTATTAAGACCTCATCAGTATTTGTAAATGCTCGTTCAACTACCATTGCGTCATTTTGACGATCTGTTTCGGACGTAATCATGACATTGTTTTCAGCCTCATTCTGGGATGGAAGATCCTTGCTGAAATTTAAAGGGCTCAACCAATCTGTTATTGTCAGAATATCATGAATGTAAAATTGAACAGAAATATAGAGAAACCAAGATTTCACCTTTTGTAAATAACACGCCAACCCCCTTCTCCATTCAAGGATAATACCACATCATGAAATGCCACTAGAGCTGGCCGATGAGATATAGTTATACAGGATGTTCCCATAGCTCAAACTTTAGCACAAAAACGTTCTTCCATGTCAGTAGTTACAGCACTAGTACACTCATCAAGGATTGCAAACTTAGGCTTATGATAGAATAGTCTGGCCATTCCCAACCTTTGTTGCTCTCCCAGGGAGAGCTCCTCACCCCAATTGACCTCCTTTTCAGGCGGATAACGATCTAATAGATACCCAAGATCAACCTAGATATGGAATACGATGTTTTCAATATTATGTAACTTAACACATATTGCACGAAAGAGATTCAGGAAAGGTGTATGGAAAAGATGAGGATTACATTTTTTAACAGTTCCAACATTGCACTGCAGGTGAGGGGTTCAACCTCCTGTTCTGCAGTGAGAGGATAAATTAACTGATCACGGAGAGTGCCTACAGCTGTATATGGCCTTTGAGGAACATAGAAGATCTCCTTGTTGAGATCAGAACCAACACCAGGTTTTACAATATGGCCTGATACCAATGGCCAAAGTCCACCTAGAACTCTGAAAAGTGAGCTTTTGCCACTGCCATTTGGACCTTGACAGAAAAGGAAATGGAGAAGTGAATAAATTTAACAAGGAATTACACATCTGAAGCTAAAGCAATATTATAACATAATTGAGGCACCCATCGATGGTAAATAAGCAATTTCTATTGAAAGACCAAGCATGAATAAAAGAATAAAAAATCACATTAGTTGAGAAAAAAGATGACATTAAATGCTCAGACTCTAGAATCCCGAGAGACAAGTACAACTACTAATTTTGCAGCAATAAAAAAGATTCCAATAGTCACCCATGATATGGTCCTATTTGATAAATCTAAATGACT
Organism: Erythroxylum reticulatum; assembly: GCA_025504915.1. Lineage (NCBI taxonomy): Eukaryota > Viridiplantae > Streptophyta > Magnoliopsida > Malpighiales > Erythroxylaceae > Erythroxylum > Erythroxylum reticulatum. Next base: position 1,971,120 of record JANSVA010000218.1, on the reverse strand, counting down.
AAAAAGTTATACAGACAGAATTGAAGTTGAGTAGCAAGGAAAAAGCACTATTATGGATAAAGACCTTCCACAAGGAAGAACTCCAAATTTGACTAAACTATCAACCAGCAGCCAAAGGCTTGTAACAGTGTTGCCAAGTTTAAAAGGGTGCACTGACTTTATACAAGAATCTTGTAACCAGTAATAAATAGTAGTTAAACATGAAAAGTAAACAAAGGGAATCATAACACAGTGACAACCAACAGAAAACCAAACAACAAGGATATCGTAAGAGATAGAATAATTAAGAAGCCATTGAAGCAAAACATTACTAACTGTAATCAACAAATTAGACCCTGGTTTAACTTTAAGAATTAGATCCTCTACCAAAACATTACCGGTAGGTGTAACAACCTGGACATGTAATAGGATCATAAGCGCCTGGAATTATTGAAAGTATATCAACATATTTTTACTTCTTAATTTCAATTACCTTGACACCAGAAAACTCAACAAATTCAGCTTCACTAAAGTAGTTCCTACTTCCACTTCGTTGCAGAGACGCTTTGCCATCACCGCTTAGCTCTCTTGATATGACTATTAATTCGTGAATGCGATCAGCATAACCACTTTAATAACACCAGGACAAAAGATGATCAAAGCCCAATAGAAAAATACTTAACTTTTATAGGGAGACTGCTTCTGCTTCCATAATTTCTATTTCATGTTTCTAAAAATCTTCCTACTTTATCTCTACCCAAATAGCTCAATAGATATAATTCAGCAATTCATTTGCAGGCCCAAGACAATATAAAGGCAGAAACGCCAGGCTTCTGGAGAGAATTATAAAGTGCAAACTTTCTATGAACAATGATCCACAAATGATACCTGAGTCGATTAAGCCTTCTTCAGCTGATAGATAGAGTTCCCAGTGACTGAAAAAGAGATATTACAACACTGGTGTGATATCTTAAATTGCTCAACATTGTTGCCCTTCCCAAAGTGGAAGCGTCAGGTCTAAGATTGCCAGCAAAGAATGGTTCAATGATCAAAATGACAGCAACTGTAGCACCAAGATACTTGACCAAAAAGTCCTGAATCATGCCAAACCACCAATGGTCATGATTAACTACTCTCATGTGCCTAACAAGATCCCTAAACTTTTGCTGAATATGAAACTCTTCCCTACGTTCTCCACCATAAAATGCTACACTTTCCGAATTGGTCCTCAAACGTGAATGAAGCTGCCGATATTCACCTTCCAATTGCTGTTCTTTGGACATTAGCTTCCCAAAAGCTGGAGAGAAGTTTTTAATCATGGCTCCTGCTGCCAGTACATAGCCCTGAAGACCAATAGCACATGAAAAGGATTCCATAATCATCAAGGGCAGAAAAAATATTGAAATTAAGATTACATACCAGTATCCAAAAGAAATATTTTGGGCTAGTATAAGAACACAACCGCCAAGTGTAAAGGAGGCAATCGATAACTGCTGTCAAGTCTTCCTGCACAAGCTCACTAACCGCTGAACTGAATCTTGGTACATCACTAGCAATCTGTTGTTCAGGATTGGTAACCCGACCATCAACATTTGATATCTTATAGTAGGCCATGTTCTGGAAAGAAAAAATCAAGAAAATTGAGTACATATATTCCAAAGGTTAAACAAAGATGATACATTCTTCAGTTAACATCTAAACAAGATTGGTATAACAAACCTGGCATTTATCTTTTAAACATGTCCTGTGAATCCAATGTTTCATGATTTTAGAATCCATAGAAAACTAAAAGATGACAAAAAGTTCAACAATAGAAAGATAAGTTCGTAAATTTCCATAACATATGAATTCACACAGAGGATACACTTACTGCAAGGGCCACCATAGACAAAAGGTTCCCAGCACCCATTTTGCCCATCTCAGAGAGAAGGACTGCTGCTAGAACTAGAACTGACTTCAAACCTCCTTTCTTTTTAGTTGGATTATTAAATTTATTATCCTCCACAGCCAGTTTGTCCAATTCCTCCTTATCATCTCTAAGGCCATTGTAAAGACAAATCGAACCCGATCTCTTTTTGCTATATCGAGACTGGACATAAGTAGCAATCCCACCAACAACCAAAATACTAGCGGCAAAGATTAGAGAATTCCTGTTTAAATAGAAAAGGTACAATCAGTAATCAAGTTTCAACTATGGATATTTTGTTTTTATAAACAATGCGGACCCGGTCAGAGTTTATCGATAGCTCGAAACATTTTAAATCAATGAAAAGAAGTTTCAGCATAAATTATTTCACCGTAGTTATTCAAAATTAGTAATTAACTTAGAATATCATTTACACATTATATCTAGCAACCAATGCATGTTCAAAAATTCTCTAGAATTGAAATTTATTGCCACTGAATCTCCTATACTAATCTGAATGCAATGAAGTTAACACAGTTGATGATGAATCCCTTATATTTGAATACCCAAGTAAATATAATCAAGAAACTTGTTGACAATTGATCACTCAAATTGACCAAGACAATAATCTATCCAAAACAGAATCTCTTAACAAGTTTTAAATTGAAATGGATTTAAGCACAGCATGAATGCAAGTAACAATTTCATAGTAAAAAACAGTTAAATGAAGAGAATGGCTAAAGAAAACTACATTCCAGAAATATAACAATCACAAATGGAAAAAATAAAATGGATCAAAAAAGTTGAACCTTCTTGAAGCCAGGATGCTTCGCCCATGTTCGGTAAATTGCAACAGTGGAAGAGAAGGCATGTTGAATCTGAACCTCCCTTAGCAACCAAGTATCAGCAGTTGCAGCAATATCATAGCAATTTAAAAGCATTAACCATCTGCATTAACAAAAAAGCAATAGCTTATACTTGCATCATAAGCATAGAAAAGTAAAAACAATAGCAAATGCAACACATTCCTAAAGGAGAACTGCAAAAGACTCGATAGGAGTATTGAGAGACCAATTGTTGTAAGGGTTAATAAAGGTAACAATCACTATTAGAAATTCAGAAGGAACAATTGGAAAGCAATTAAGGAAGATGACTGATAGCCTCCGGGTTGCTACCACTTCAACAAAACAAGAAAGTCACCAATACGTTTCCTAGTATGACAACCAAACAACTGTTAATCAAGGTGAAACACGGGGAAATGACAAAGATTAGGAAAGTCTCTATCTGTACGTAATGCATATAAGCTTATCAATATGCAATCTTTTCCTCTTTACAGACCATGCATAGTATGGTCGCTAAAGCTGCTTTATGAAAAAGGTTCACACATCCTCATTTCCCAGATACTAACTTATGACAATAATGGAATTAGAAGGACATTGTAGCAAAATTTTGGGACCCAATTGAGTCATAATCCTGATCCAGGAATCCTATAACATCTAAACTCTAAAGTCATGCTTCATGCATCTAGACAATTGAACCACTTAAAGGGCAGACTAACCAAACACAGGAACAACAAAAAGTTCCAAGACTGCACATCAGCAACATCGTCAAAGCCAGAACAGAAACACCCATAAGCCAAAGTAAAGACTTACACAGTTCAGCTATGAACATGCAGTATTCAAGAAAACCCATACCCCGCCTCCGAATAGGCAATTCAAAAGAGCAAGAGAGCAGAGTATCAACAGCCCATCAGTCTTTGAAATCGAAATCAGTATGTATGCGAGACACTCGATCGACTAGAATTTGATCACTTATAGAATGGAATTAACGATGCAACAAAAGAGAAATCCTGAAATAGAGAGGATTTTGGCTGTATCAAACTATTATTGAGGAATGAATTATTTCCTGATTATAATATAATTTCCTATAGCTCTATATCCCTTTTTATGTTTTTTTAGAGATTATATATTTCTTTTTAATATTGTAGTAAGATTCTGATCATGGGGCCATTATGACAATTTAAACATTATTACATCTAATTAATTTGATTTAAATATTTCATCTGATCCTTAGATTTATCTTATTTGAAATGGTGATGCTATAAGTAGGACTTACAATAGATTACAATACACCTTTACTCAAGGATAAGGTATCATCAATTGAATTTTCATGGTGCAAATTCAAGAAGATCAGGAGAAGTTACCTCATTCATCGTTAAGAGGTTGTACAGAGAGGACTTTCGATGTTCTTAATGCTCGATGAAAGATATTGTAGAAAATGCCTTAAGTATTTATTGATGGATAAAAATAGAATAATTTGTGCAACTTTTGTGTTGCATAACTATATTAAAAGTAGTGACGGAGCCAAGAATGTAAGATAGGACGACCCTAATAAAATATAGATTTTACAAAAATTTTCATGTCAAAACTAAATAAAAAAAAGGTTTTATTAAGAATAAAAAATAGTTAAAATTACAATGATCCTCGCCTACTTTTCATAGATTGAAATCTTTTCATAACAAGATCATTGTCAATA
>JANSVA010000218.1:1840034-1892056 GCA_025504915.1 Erythroxylum reticulatum | reverse complement strand
AATATTAGTTTATAAATAATAATTTTTAAATTATTTATTTTAAAAATAAAATATTTTAATTAATACTTTATTAATAATATTATATAAAATATTGAAATAAATTTAAATAAAAATAATTTATTTTTAAATTTTGTTTAATTTTTATTATTAGTAATAATAATTTTGTCATTATTTTGAATATCGATCGGTACCAATCAATACTATCCGAAGCAGGCCGGTATCAACTGGTATGTAAATCTGGTATAATCAACCTTTTGTTTTGTACCGGTTTTGGTCCAGTACGAAACGATATCCACATCTATGCTTTGACTCATAAATTTAGAAAATGTTAAGACTAATGTTGGCTAGCATAATTTTATATTAAAGTCAATGTTTTAAAAGTCGAATCGGAAGTTAAACCGATAAGACAAAAAGTTTAAGATTTAAAAAATTTAATCTCATTAATCTAAAAAAAATAGAATTAAAAATTTTCGAAATATGATCGAAAGAGATTGTTCTTATCTATAAAAAATTTAAAATTTAAATAAAAATTATTAAATAAAAATAATAGATTTATTTTACTTTATAAGAACTTGTAAATTTACAAAAATTGATTTAAATTTAAAAGTTAGATGATTCAAAAAAATTACTATTGAATCGGTTAAATTTTTTAATCATTAATTAAAGTCGTGTCTTTTATTTAATTAATATACAAAATAATATGGACAGATAATAATTAATATATACTTAAACATTAAGCATCTCATTTTCTATCATGATAAAAATTTCTTAACTAAGTCGGAAGTTTTGACTAAATCATGTTATGTAAAAGTAACTAAGTTCTAGTACTGTACATGTAATGATTAATAATTTAGTTATTTGTCGTCTTGTGGCGTGGGAGGGAATTATTATAGGATTTGAATTTGAAATATTTTAAACTCTTCAAAACAATTAATTTATTAGTTCATTGTGTTGTTTATTTTAAATATTTAATAAATACATTATTGGAATATTTATTAACTTATAAAATGTAGTATAATAATTATTATACACTATTAAATCTTTTAGAGAGTGGTTAAATTGGTAGAATGGAGAGGTATAGGGTCAAAAGGTCTTGTATTCGATTCCTCTTCCTTACGTTCTTTCGATTAAGCTCATCGTATATAACTTGTTTAATACGGAATACCCGATTGATATAATTTATAAAATATTGCGTTAATTTAAAGATTTAACCAATAGTAATTTTCGTTTCAAAGTGGAAAAAATCTAAACGCCGTTAAGATCTGATTAAACATGGGAGCGTTATGATTTTCATTGCCGTTGAGCCATCTTAATTCATCTTTAAAACGGTGTCCCACTTCAATTTTGAAAATTTATGATTTGATTTGGAAAGAAAAAAAAAACCCTAAATCTCAGAAGCTTAGAGGTGGACACGTGTAACATTTCTAGCTACTTAGCGTGTTTAGGGAGCACATATTGCACTTTGGTGTCTGAACATTACAATAATATAGATCAAGATCCATACTAGTCAAAAAGCAATGAATATAAATGTTTCTTCTTCTATAGCCTCTCACCAAACCAACCCTTTTTCTGTCCATTGTGGTGTTTATTAGCTAAAGCTGTCTAATTTATATTTAAACACACAATTTAAACAAATTAAATAATTTAATTTAATATTATCCCCTTATTCTTTTTCTTTAAATCATTAAAATATAAAATAACTCTCTAATAACATCTTGAACTTAAAATTTTTTATTTAATAAACACCTTAAATATTTCAAAAATAAACTTAAAACTAAATTAATAAGATAAAATGTTTAAAATTTAAAGATTCCATTGCTACCAGATCTTCATAAAATCGGTATATAATATAAATTAAAAAATACAAAATTTAAAAGATAATCAAAAAAGGAGTTTATCCTTATTTATTGAAAAAGTTTAAGTTTAATTTAAAAAATTATTAATTAAAAATCAATTAATTTATTCTAATATCTAAAAACTAATTAATAAATCAATTAATTTTTGGAAAAAAAAGTTTATCTTTTCAAAAAAATTTAAATAAAACTTACATAAATATGTAAATAAGATAAACTGAAATAGAATTAGAAAAACACAAAACACAGATAATCATGTACTCAAATACGTATTTGAGTACATGCTCTTCACTTCAACTTGAGTACATGCTCTCCACTTCAGCTTCAGCCTTTTCTTCGTTGGGTACTAAAAGCAGTGCAACTTTTTTCTGTGTTTTTGAATTTGGGTTTTGGAGTTTTAAGCTTTTGTTTATATGCATATAGACACATACACATGTGAGAAAATGATACCTTTTGCCAGCTTGTCACAACTATTTCAGCCTTTCTTGACACATAGGTTGTGTGAGGGAGTCACATTGAGTGGATTGAGTGGTGCTAAGTCAGAGAGAAAAGACATCATGGCTATGTAGCAAAAGGGCCAGCTCATTCACTAGCATGGGCCTATATGATTCCTAAAAGAGGTGTGTTAGGAAAAAGAAAACGTCAAAAAAGGAAAAGAAATTCTTAAAACCATCCCAAAACATCTGCATTAAAAGGCTCCTAAATCCAATGGTCTAATCATTTGAAAATTTTCAATTTTTTTGTGGGAATGAATAGGGTCATCTCTTTTGAATCTTTGGGATTTGAGTCCTACAAAATTATTGACGAAAGTTTGAATAATCTTTTAAAATTATAATTTTTATATGATTAATCTTTGGTCCTTTTTGTAATTAAAAATTTAAAAATATTTCAAAATTTAACTCAATAGATCAATTTATTAAAATTAACACTAAAATAAAATTAATAACTATCAAATAAAATATTATGTTTTAAAATTTTTAATTATAAAAATATTTTATTTTATATTTTGATATATAATCTGATAAAGAACTTTTATTTTTAAAACGGAAGAACCTATAGTCACTATATTTTAAATACGTACTGGATAAATCTTCATATTGACACAGTAAAATTACGTCAATCAGGCAGTTCGTACTAGACAAGTCTTATACAACAAGTTCGATTGAGAGAATGTAAATTAGGAGGATTTGAACACAAGACTTTTTAGCCCTATGTTCTTCCACTCTATCAACTCGATTACTGAGTTGCCAAAATCTTATACAGTAATTCTCATCTTGTACATTGCCAAAATAAGAATTAAAAAAAATTGAAACCTACATTAGGAGTCACTTCACTTTATCATTCAAAATTTAAATAAGCCAAGGAGGAGTGAAAGTTTGGAATCTATAATTGAAGTGAAAAAGATCATGATCTATCAATCAATGGGGGACATCGCATAGATGCAAAAAGATTATCGACTTTTTAGATGTATCATCTGTTGCACCAACATTAACAGTAATGATTAACAGTTTCAGAGGAGTGCTTTTGATTTGTCAACTTCTTTATTTAGAGACTCTCTCTAGAGAAAGACATTTTTGGTGGTGGTTGTCATGCTTTGTCAATGGCGTTTTGGCGGGAAAGAAGATATTTTGTGACTCGTTCTTATCTTTTGTTTTTTGCTATTGTGCGTGATGTTACAGTACTTTAATTAAAGAACACATACATACATATACATACCCATATATATATGTATGTACACATTTATGCTTTGAAGTGTAAGTTTGGGTTAAATATGATGATTTGTATATCCCAACGTTTAGGATGAAATTAGATTTTTGAGTGTATTATTTAGGGTAAAATATGTATACATCTTTTATAATTTCCCTTATTCTAAAAAGGGTAAAAGACACTAATCTTTTCCACAATTTAAGAAATCTTTAAAAAAATTAATGATTTTTAAATTCTCAAAAAATTATTATTCTAGTTTTATTTTTTAGAAAAATCCTTATTTTAAAATTTGGTTAAAAGACAATAATGATGAACATCAAACATTTACTAATCAAATGCTATTTACATAACAATTTAGCACAATTCTTAAATTTTGAACTAATATAATTAAATTTAACTCAAATTAGTAACTTATTATAATTATCTTAATTTATTAATTTAAGTCAAATTTTATTGAATCAAGTTGAGTTTAAGAGCTAAATTGAGTTACTATATCGTCATTATTTTTTATCCAAAGTTTAAAATAGGGGTTTTAAAAAAAACTAATAAGGATTTTTCTAAAAAATTTTAAAACTAGGAATTATCTTTTTATTATTTTTAATCACTAAAAATTTATGCAATATTACAAATTAAAGACCTTCACAAATCGTTATGCAATCAATGTCGAAATACATATTATCAAGTGCACATGCAAGTTGACCTAAGCTATTCATAGCATATTAATGCTTCGACTTAAATTTTAGATTTGATGGGGAAAAAAAGAAATATTAGTTATGAAAACGTCCATATTTGATAATAAATAAAACAAAATATACTTGGTAATCAATGGTTCTATTCGTCAATAGTCAAACGGTTTGATCAATGTACATATACATAAATATGTACGGTATGTTTCATAAGATAGTATAATAAATATTTTTCACGACTTCGAGAGAGGTTTGGTAGGATCAAGACTAAATTAATTATGTAATTGATTATTAATGTACGCTTCCAATCATATAGGGACACACCAAAAGGCCCAAAACACCAATTTAGAAGGTCAATGATCATTTAATGCCCTAATTAGCAAGAAGAACATAATTAAACTTACTATTGATAGAAAATATAATTTTATTTTAATTTTCCAATTGATAAAATTCCAAGGTTGACTCTTCGTCTGCTTTGTTGGTATAATAATTTGAGATTTACAAATGTATAATTTCATATTTTTATTTGAAAAATAGCGGAATAATATATACAAAGTAAGAAAATGAGAGTAGCAAAGACACATCCACAGAATCACACGAAAACGTATCGAGTTCACTAAGGCAAGATTGCGGCGGCTAGGGATTCCTCAAATCACGCCACCGAACACTCTCAAACATCATATTCTTTAGGACTAAACTTGGAAATAAAGAAATTAATAAAAGAAATTAATCTGACAAAACACTCTCAAACACAAACATGTGACAGAAAATTAAGAACATAATCGAACTAAGTGAATGTACAAGGATCCAAAGTGTGTGTATAATATAAAAGTTTCTAAGTCTTGGTTTCTTCCTCTTCCTTAAAATAGTCAAACCTAAACAAACACATTAAATCAACTAACAGACAAAAGATTACATGCAACCATGGAATGAGTAATCCCCATTTTGATCAGTTAGAGACAGAAGTAATCTAAAGGGTTTCAGTTTCAGTATAACTTAGAATGAGAAGATGAAGGGTTTTGTGTGTGACCAGAGAAATACGCGGATATTGTCCAAGAAAACCTGGTATTATTTACATATAATTAATTAAAAGTGAAAAAAAAAGAAAGAAGAACAATGCTCTAGTTCATGGTTGTGAAAGTCAGATGGAAGTGACACGAGAAATATTCTTCTTTCGTGCATCGATCAAGATACTCACCGCCATTTCTGCTCTTTATCTGAATGCGACCTTTCTGATCGATGCTTTTTTCTTTAAGGTTGATATGTCTGTTTGCTGTTTCCTGATTAATCTGAAGAACAAATCCATGATTCCACCATGCCTTCACTTCTCATACCTACGGTCTCCAGCCCTTTATCAACGTTAAAATCCGAAGGGTTAGAACCCGAGTAGTGAGCCTTCCCATTCGTGGCCCGCTGCGAGTTATTGTAGCTGCTTCCATTGATACTCCTCAAGAGACCTTGATGATCATTACCCTCATTTGACCCAGCTCCATCTGCCCAGTTTGGAGTATTGCTGTCAGAACTCCTGCGCAAGGTTGAGGCGTCTGATGATGGCGGCGATACCATGTTTTGAAGACCAGTGAGGCTTGTGTTGACTTGCCCGGGGCTCAAGCCAAAGTCTTCTAAACCACCCATTTTGAGATGTGAAACACTGGATGGAAGTTCCAAGGTGGAACTTTGTTGTTGTGGTTCTGTGGTGCCAAGCATCGTTGAATTGGAAAGAGGGTATTTAGGAGTAGGGGCTTGAAGGATAGAGTGGAAATTGAGAATTGGGTTTTGCATGTTGATGTTGAGCAGATTGTTCTGTGACTGTTGCTTCAAGAAGCCTAAATCAGAGGGTAAGTGGTAGTTAACGGAAGTTGAAGAATTAGTAGTAGCTGTTGTAGTAGAAGCACTAGCATTGATGTTACTGGTAGTAGTGGAAGCTATGCCGTCAGTAAGAGAATTTCCTGAAGAAGAAGGCCGAGAGAGAATCGGAGGTGCTGTCTGCGGCGGTGGTCGGACTTTTTGAGGAAAAGGTTGAAAGAGGTACGGTAGTGTTGCTGAAGGGTCCAAAGTGGAGGTAATTGCTGACCTGAAACTAGAAGTCACGGACCCAAAAAGATCGAGTCTTGTTCTTGGAAACGGCGAAGAAGACGTGAAGGGTGGTGCAGGAATACCAGTGAATTCCTGAACCATGGCGCGGAAATTGTTGGTGTCTGTGGTCAACACAGTGGTTGGTGCACGCCTAGAAGCTCTGGATCTCTTCTTCGGATTTCGAGCAGTACTGTTGTTGGTGCTGACACTGTTGCTACTGTTGTTCTGATGATCATTCGAGCCTGAAACTAGTGGAGGAGCACCTTGTATTCCCGGAAGGATCTGTGGAGACACAAAACGGTTTCTGCTGCTTTCAGTTTGGTTGGTGAAGAGCTGTTGGGTTGGTGAAGAAGTAGTTATGAAGCCACCAAGATCATTGCAACTGGGTTCAGATCTTAGGTTCTTGGACCAGACAACATCGAGGTTCAGGATTGAATTGGGATTGGTGAGTGGTGGTGGTGCGGCTGACCTTGATACAGGATCAAAGTAGTTTGAAAAAGGGTCAAACATAGAAGAAGACGAGGACGGGTGGTGGTGATGGTGGTAGTGGTGGTCTGTTGGTGGCGGCGGTGGGTTAAGCATGGGACCACGGCTTAATGGGTGGTGGTTGTTACTAGTATTGTTCAAGAAAGCTGAGATCGACTCAGCGCGTGAATCAAACTCCTCATCACCACTGCTAGAAGATTGAACACTTCCGCTATTACCAGAATCCATTTTCTCTTATAGACTCAGATATGCAAAGATAGATACTTCTTACACAGACTTGTCAAAGAGGAAACAAACAAAGCAAAGCATGAGATCTTCTGGAAAAGTATGAGGATTATCAGAGAAAGTACCCAACAAGCTAACTAGTTGTCTTTAAACCTCTGATCTGCAACCAAGACTCGTTTTTACTTTCTCTTTGGGTAAAAGGGTATGCAAGAAAGAAGATAACAAACATCACAAGCATCATGAAATTGATGGTTTCACTTTGCACCAACTGATACAGAGACAGAGAAAGCAAGAATGAAAGAGACTAAAAAAAAAAAAAAGTTTAGGCAGCTCCCTTTTGTTTTTACTAAGATATGCGTATTTTACGCAGAGGCGAGTCTCTTCTCTTTCTCTATATACCATTTTCTTCTACGATCGGTGTGGGCACTGGGCAGACATGTGAAACAGATAGAGAAAAAGACAGTATGGAGGTGACAAGCTATAGGAGGGGGAGGAGGAGAGCAAAGGGTCAAAGTAAGTGAGAGTTTGTGTGTTTTTGATTCGCAAATGTGAAAAGAAGAAAAAACAAAGATTTTGATGTTCAAAAATACTATAATACGAATACTATTTTACAAATTGCATTAAAAAAAAACCATTTTCAGAATTTCTTTTCTTATTATCTTTTTGGTTTTAATTGGAAAGAATAATGAGGCGGGCAAGCAACCAAATCAGAGAAGCTGGTTGTTGAATGATATAAAGCAGAAGGGCAGCAACCAGCACAAGCTCATTACTTAAGATTATGTTTTGGATAAATTATTTCCAAGATCATAATTTTAGATATATTTTAATTTTTAATTTATAACACTACACATTAAAATTTATAAAATATATATCAATATTATTTATTGCATCACTTTTAATAATAAAATATTTTTTGAAAAGCTTTACAAGATTTAGGTCATTTAGACTTGTTTTTAGTCTTTACAATTTTTGTAAATTTCTGCCTTTAATTAAATAGTATAAAATAATTTTCTCGTTATGTAAATTTTAAATTTTGATTTAATACTATATTAAATTATTCTTACTCCATGTATAAATTTTCAGTTAAAATTATAAATATCGAATTTCTTAAAAATAATAGTTCAAAAAAATAAAAATTAAGATTAAATATATCAATTATAGTCTACATGGTCTCTATGTGATAAGTTCTTAAGTATATTCAAGTCTTTTCTCATTGATGCTATGGTAGATGATAGAGTTAGCCATAATAAACTAAACCCTTTCATAGCCACAGCCTTTTTGACTCGGTCATCATTCATCAAGACCCTTTCCCTAATGAAAATATATCTTCAGAAGAAGGAAGAGAGATTAAAAAAAGGGAAATCTCATTATATCTGGAATGTCATTATTGAGGAACCTGAGAGAATCTTTTCCACAGGTTTTGCTTCTGCTAGAACTTGGATTCAAACTCATCTTCATCATCATCAGATTTCTCCGCTAAAATCTTTCCTTTACAAACCCCACAGTGCCCTCATCTACTCATGTTTTATGACACTATAATACCTGACTAAATGCATCAGCATTCGTGGAGGACAAAACAAGAAACCTCCCATCTCTGTACTGGTGGTGCAAGGGATGGATAGATCAGTTCAACAACATCCCAAGTTCGCTACAACCATCAGAACTAAAAGAAAAGCTTATAACTATCTCCTCCTTTTCTTTATTCTCATTTGTATATGTTGAAAATATCATTACCAACTCGAATATTTAATCATATTATTGTTACCCAACTCGTGTTTAGATTAGACGTATGTGTGTGTATCATCAAGCTACGTGTTCTACGTTATTCTCTTCTTTTATACCTGTAGCCTCTGCTTTTTTTGACCAAACCCTAACCCTAGCAAGAGATGAATTCGATGATAGTCCAAGTTCACACGTAAATTTCTACTCTTTAAATCATTTATTTAAATTACATAAATTGTATTTTTCACTTTGAATTAGATTGTATTAAAAAATTAAATGTTCTGAATTTATATTACAACAAAATTAGAATAATTACATGAATTCTCTTACAAGTTAAACTAATTCTTTAAAAAATTTTAAATTATCAATTTTATTTTTTATTAAAGATATTGGTAAAATGCATATCATGTAATAACACATATAAATTAATAAAATGTTATTAATATAATGATCTAATATAATTCTTTAAATTGATCTTAATTAATTAAATTAAAATTAAAAATTATTATAATTATCTTAAATTATTGATTTGAATCGAATTTAATCATTTAAGTTAGAGTTAATAGTTGAAATGAGTTTATACGTTAATTTGTGTATATTATTTATATCAAGTACTATATTATACTATTATTTTTTAAAAATATTAAGAAATATTTTTAAAAAATTAATATTAAAATTTTAAAATTATTAAAATCAAGAAAAATTTCTCGTTTACATATAAACTAATAACAACCACTCCTTTGTCAAATTTTCCTTTCACAGTTGCAGTTGATGGTCGAATCATCAGTACCCTTAATGACTTATTGAACTTTATTTAGCCAATGACACGTTGACATGTGGGAGTAGTTATTCTCAAATTCACTTACTAATTATGCCCAGTTCAAGTTACTTGCACCTGTAAAATTGTTGGGGTCATTTTTAACTGTATGTGGCCACTATCTTGCCCAACTAGAAAAGACTTGTGATGACAAAGAATGTGGATTGACAGGACCTCCATCATTGTCAATGGAGTCTGTGGATGATATAAGAATACTACACCCACATAATTTCACGGAGGCAAATCGCCAGTACGTTTTTCCAGTTCCAATAACCTTGTCCACAGGCTTTGCAATACATAAATGAGCTTTGTGGATGATATGGTTTGGCACAGATGATTTCACTCACTCTGGTCCCCTTGATGGGAATCTTCTACGATGATACGTTTATGACATTAAGATTCAAAAAAAGAAAAGAAAAGAGGTTTTAGAAGGAATTAATGGTTGAGTACAAAAGTGGATTGAAGTTTCAATAAATAGGCAGTTGAAGTACCCTATAAGTTTCAAGAATATTGCACCGAAAGTTTTGGATGAGTCGTGATGTTGATCGGTTTATCACTTTACAAAAGAGCTTTTTTTTTTTATAGTTTCGAATAACTATTTTTAATTTCACTCATATTACTTCTATATTATACGAATTAATCAAAATTAAATTCCAATTTTTTTATTGTTAGGAAATATAAAATTGATCTTCAATACATATTATATATATACAAAAAGTATGAAGTACTCTTTATTTATTTTTGAATATATGTGTGAGACTGTTTCTAATGAAATAAAGCATTTTTATTTATCTAATATTATCAAGGACAATTAGTAAATTGATATTTTAACTTTTAGATAACAAATTATATTTTTCAATTGTATAAAATTAACAAATTAATACCTTAACTCTTAGGTAATAAAATTTATTTAAAAATTAACAAATAAATCACATCCATAAAAATGTGGAGATCCATGTATAAGACTCGACACTAAATATGTTGTAAATTGATTATGCTATAAGACTATATTGTACATTTATGCAAATTGATCACTCAATGAGATTTTACTTGAAATACATTATTTTTTTAAGTACTTCTAAACGTGTCTATTTTGTTGTGTCAAATACATCTTTTTTATATTTGAAGATACATTATTTCTTAATACAAACCTAAAATCATTGGTAATCAAGAGATTGTCCTTATCAACCTCGATGATGAAAGAGGATTAATATAAGAAGAAGAAGAAAAATAACAACAACAACAACAACAACAACATTCATTAGAAATTTCATTGATTTGTAGAGTTTGTAGGGTCCAATAGTATGCATTTTTAAATAAGCTATTTCCAAAAGGATCAACATAAGAAGCTAATCAAAAAGATAGATGAAGCATATGCAAACATATCTTTACTTTCATATGTTTAAGACATATAGATTGAATTTTATGAATATGTAACGCCCTAAATTCATAACAATTCAATAGTAATTTAAGTTTAAGTTTAAGTTTAAGTTTAAGATAATAATGTATTAAAAATAATTAGTTATAAGTTGACTATATTGGAGAATTATTCAAAGTTGTTAAAAATGTCGTTATTTGTTAGAAAATAAAAATTTTCTATTAAGATAAAGTTGTTATTTGTTATAGGATTTAAACTTTTAAATTTTTATTAGTTTAGTTAATCTTTATCGAAATATTAGCTAAATTTGTTGTTTTATTGCTTATATGTTTAGGCCTTCATGTTAATATAAAGTGCACCTATTAATAAATTACCTCTTGCATTATCTCTTTTCTATTATACTCTATTTTAGTCAGTTTCTGGTTCTAAAATTCAACATGGCATCAAAGTTTTCAAAGATCTTGAGAGACCTATGACTAATTAATGCTTTACAAGCTTATGAGCAAAGAAGGGCAATAAGAAATCAAGAAAGTGAAAAGATAGTAGATAGAGCCTATCTAGCAAAGGTTTCATCATCAAAAAAGAAAGCAATCATTCCTCAATGTAGCAATTATGAGAAGTTTGGTAATAAAGAGAAAGATTGATGACATAAAGGAAAGTCTCGATGCTTTATGAAAAATGATTGCAAGTTTAACAATGAAAAACAAACAAATATATTGCAAGTGATTGAAGAAGATAACCTCTTCTAATTGGTAAGAAGTGCATAAGACGCATCATAGAGAGAAGTACTATATGAAAATAAGTGATAAGAGAAGTACTCATATTGAAGAATAGAAAGAAGTGATCCAAAGAAAAGAATTGTAGAGAGATGTGCTCCAACCACTGAAGGGTGATGAGAAATACATCATCAAGTTCAAAAAGTTTTATAACTAGATAAAGACAAGATCTATTATTTATTAGAAGATAAAAAATTTTCTATTAAGATAAAGTTATTATTTTGTTATAGGATTTAAATTCTTAAATTTTTTATTTGATTAGTTAATTTTTACTGATATATTAGCTAAGTTTGTTATTTCATTCCCGGCCATCATATCAATGTAAGTGTATCTATCAATAAATTACCTCTTACATTATCTATTTTTTATTATATTCTATTTTAGTTAATTTCTGGTTCTAAAATTCAAGAGACTACTAATCTATGTCATACATTTATAAAAAATTTAAACTCTTCTCTTTAATTTAATATAGGAATTAACTTCAACCTCCCTTGAGGTTGATAAAATTTGTCTTTATAAAGTTCACATTGAAACAATAATAATTTTAATTCAAATTTGAAATAATTATATATTAAAAAATGACTAATTAGAAAATAAAATTTCAATCTATTTATAAAAAATAATCCTCTTTTCTTTTTGACATAAGATTTGACAGATGCACCACTTCGTAAGTGAAATTAGTCAATCACAGAATTTAAACATTACAAGACTCAATCTTACATATTTTTAGAAAATTGGATATACCATTTCCATATTATAATTTCTCACAACATAGAGTCGTCATTTTCGAATTTTCCTTTTTTCTATTTTTTTAACCATAAATTACAAAACCTAATTGACCCCTCGTTGAATATGAACTTAAGCATGCAATTAATACGAACTTAAATATGGGAAATAGGTGATAAGTTCATGTAACAGTACTAGAAAGAGGAGAAGAAGAAGATCCAACTGAACAAGACAGAATCAACTTTCCATGATATACGTACGCCATTCAACTTTTACACAATACAATGTACTGAGGGCACCGAATTCTCGTCGTGGAAATATATTCTCAATATCAGAATTTCTGAAAGACCACTTGCAAGAATATTTCCTCTGTCGTCTTCCCTTTGTATTTTCATGGTCTCCCCCGTGTTTCGTACTCTGGTATTTGTTCCTCACCATCCATTTAGAATCTTAACAACTATATATAAAGATATGGTTAAACTACGTTTTGTGTACTTTCATTTAATTAGCTTTCTGCCTTTCACTTTACTTAAAGGAAATGGAAATAAGTAGGGAATGATAATCTGTCTTTTATTCCCAGAATATGGATTCTGTGTATGTGGAAAGGAAAATTGGGGACGAATACAATTTACATGTGAGAGCATAAAAGAAATAGAATTATTTTAATCTTTAAAATTTTTTATTTTTTAATTTTTAAACTTTTTAAAAATTTATTTTCTTAGACATAAAAAATATATTATACATAAATTAATCAAAATATCACTAATATGATAATTTGACACATCTCTTGAATTAGACTTAAATTATTGATTTGAGATCATTATAATAACTTATTAATTCAAGAAAAACTTAATTATTTCAATTCGAATTTAATAATTGAATTAACTTTTTATATAAGCATAATGTAATTGATATATGTGTGATACTTATGTCGCTTATATTTGGCCATTATTTTCTAATCAAGTTTTTAAAAACTAAATTTTGAGAATTTGATAGATAATTTATTTATAGTTAATTTTAAATTATTAAAGGTGTTTTATAATTTGAAAATTAATCTTCTTATTGAACACATATCAAAATTTAGTACTTAACAGATTGTATTTTAATTTTAATTTTAATATATTTAATTATTTTAACATTAAAGTTTAATAACAGGACTTCTTTTAATATAAAATTTTTTAAGTGATTTAAAATAATAAAATAGCTTTTAAAAGGAGTAGAACCGTGGAACAAAATTTGAATGGACTTTGATCATGGATCCAAGTTTGGGCAGCTATCAGGCCCATCAATTAATTACATGAGACTTGAAAAAGCCCAATTTGTGTCACTCAGCCCATGTTAAGAGAAAGAGACATAACCATCCAGTTCCTTGGGTTATGGAACAGACCGACTTCTGAGCATTGGATGGCTTGATCAGGAACTGGTCAGGGCTTGACGTTTGAATGGTTCAACCATTATGCGCTAAGCAAGCAGATTTTGTCTAGTTTTATTAAGAAGCGATTGATATTATACGCGTCTTAATTGAGTTAATATATAAATAATTAAAAGTAGTGAGGACCAGAAACTTAAAATTTAGAAACAATGACTTAACTCCTCTCATGTTTTTACTAGTATTTTAATTATTATTGATAGAATATTGTAATATAAAGTCATAAAATAATAAGTTATATTCTGTTAGAACTAATCAAGATAGAATAAAATCACATAGATCATGTTAAACATAATCTTTGCATATGCATACAAAAACAAAAATCACATATTTAGATTATTGTTGTAGTTTCACCGGTTAAAGAATGTTTACTGCATGAATAGACATTGTATGATATAGGTCATATCTCGCACTTACACTTTTCTTTGATCTCATTTAGTTTCTTATATTATGACTATATTTAAGTTCTCTACTAAAGAGACGATGACCATCTACGAATACTTTTCATGCAAGTCATTGATTTTAAAAAATAAATGACCTTTCTCTGTTCTTCATTCTCTTTTGATTTAAATTTAATTTGCTTTTCTATAATTATTCTATAGAATCACATCTTGTATGATCTTTTAGCAATAACCTAAAGTAGCAAATTTTAAATTCAATTCTCAAGAATGAAACAAGAGCCATAAGGATATATAATGAAGTTCTTCTCATCCTCAAGGTTTTCACACAATGTAATATGAGATTTGAAGACTTATATTAATCCCTTTTTGTGGTCAGTTGTGCACACATGGTACAAGTCATGTGCTACGGTATTTACCCACTTCATTTAACTTGAAAACTTGAATATCTTTCATTCAAGAAATACCATACAGATGAAAGTTAAAACATACTCAATGTTTAACTTGAGTTCACTTATCTACTCAAAACATGTTCAAAACTAACATTTGGCAACGTAAGACAGATATAGTGATTAATAAATCATTTTGTACCAATTTTCTTGCGACATTTATGGTTTAAGTTTCTCGTTCTCAATTATCACATAGATAATAAACCTTAAAAATGTCTCATCTCTAGCGAGCATGAACACCAGAGGTGATTTCCCGTATGAGAGGGCCAATCTATAATCTGTCTCATATACTTGTGATTCATCCCAAAATATATTTATTCAAAAACATACATATTCAGGAATCAAATGATACACAAATCTTCATCATACATTATATCCAAAATATGACATTATAATGAGTGAACATACACAGAGAAATGTTTATCATTACATTTCAACATCTACGTAGTCCTAGTGACTTTACATGCCCAATGTATACATCTCTAAAAATTGACTTTGTCATTGGGTCTGCTATCATATCTCGCGTAGATATATATTTCATGTTCACTTCTCCTCCTGTAACTATATCTTTCACACAATTATACTTAGTATCTATGTGCTTTGTCTTACAATAAAATTTGGGGTCTTTAGTATAAGTGATTACAGCTTGACTATCACACTTGATAGTCATTGGATTAATTTCACTTTTAGTGACTCCCAAATGCACTAAGAATCGATGAAGCCACACAACTTCTTGTACTATAGTTGAGAATGCTATAAGTTCAACTTCTATTGTGGATAATACAATACAAGATTGTTTCTTACTTTTTCCATGATATTGCTCTATGTTTTATTAATAATACATAGCCTGAGGTAGATTTTCTTTCATCTAAATCTCCTCGCCAGTCTGCATCAATATACCCTTGTATACGTAGATCATTGCCTTGATAACATAATGCATAATCCACAGTTCTCTTTAGATACCTCAATATTCTCTTTACTGCTTTCCAATGAACACGTATCCCTTTTAGTGTTCTGAGTATCTAATAAAAATATTTTTTTCTCCCTTTTAGGCCGAATTTTTCATGTTTCTAAGAGAGATCATAAACATAGACTACACATCTCGAAGGTTTGAGACTTGACACATCAGGTCTCCTACCAGTCCACAACTCATATCGTGTGCTAGTAACTAATTTCGTAGGCACAAGATTAAGCACATAGGTGGTTGCTAGCAACTCATCATCCCAAAAAGTGATTGGTAAATTTGCTTGGGCTATCATGGACCTAATTATTTCTAATAGCGTCCTATTTCATGTTTCAGCGACGCCATTTTGTTGTGGTGTTCTAGGAGTTGCTAATTGCCTTTCTATTCCTTTCTAATCACATAAAGCCTTGAATTTTTTTGACAAGCATTCTTGTCCACAATCAATTCGAAATGCTTTTATTTTCTTATCTAATTGATTCTCAATCAAGTTCGTGAATTTTATGAAACAATCAAATACTTTCGATTTATGAGAAATCAATTAAACATGACGATACCGAGTATAGTCATCTATGAAGTGATCAAATAATCTGCCCACGTCTAGCCCTTACATTTATTGGACCACAGATGTCCGAATGAATTAATTGCAATAGATATAAAGCTCATGTTTCCTTTCTAAATGGTTTTCTTGTCATTTTACCAGCTAAACAATACTCACTTATAGGTAGGTCTACTTGACTTAGATTACCTAAAAGTCCTTCTTTAGCTAATGACTGATTCGATTTTGACCAACATGATATAGTCTAGTATGCCACAAAGTTGCAACATTATTGGAATTACTAGACGTAAATAATAGATAACTAATATTATTATTTTCCTTTAACACATCTAATATAATAAAACCATCATATAAAAAAACCATGACTATAATTAATAGATCTAAGATACAAATCCATTCTACCGCTGTAGAAATTTATACTAAAACCAAGTCTAACCAACATCAACACAAATAAAAGATTCCTATGAATCTGTGGAGCAAATAATACTTCATGTAGGATGAGGGTTCATCCTCAACGCATGTCCAATTTATATGTACCAATTCCTTGTATAGCAACTCTGGAATTGTCACCTATATAAAGCCATCGACTATTATGTGGGAGTTTACAAAACTCAACGAAGGCATCTTTATCCTTTGCTACATGGTTGGTTGCTCCTGAGTCTGCAATCCATAAAGGATGTGATTCGGTTAGAATACACAGAACAAGAAATATTCACAGAATAAATGTTTGTACTATAAAGCTGTACCTTTTTGAGCTCGGTACAATCTCGAACAAAGTGACCCTTATTACCACAATTATAGCACTTCACACGTTTCATGTTCTTCTTTTTGAAGGGACGTTTTTCCTTTCCACGTTGTTTCCATTTTGCCTTCTTGGATTCCTAAGGAGAATGGTCGAATCTCTTATTATTCTTCTACTTGGGTCCCTATGATGCTTGCATTTCTTGTTCATAGCTCCATGTGATCTAGAACTAACTGCATATGCCTCAGAAGACATCTTTGAGGCTTCAGGACATTCTTCCTCCAAAATAAGATGCATCGTAGCATCTTCTATTGTTTTGATGTTCTCATTATGAGTTAGTGCATCTTCATATGCTCCCAACTCTAAGGCAGTGAACGAATCACATCTTGTATTTGTTGTTCATCAGAAAGCTCATGACCAACATCATGTAACTCACTTACCATGTTGGACATTTGCCTCACATGCTTTTGCATTATATCATCTGGGTGCTTCTTATAAGTATCAAACTTAATTGTAAATGACCTCATTTCGGTCATCGAAGCACCTCTAAAATGAGTAGCCAATGCGGACCACATGTACTTTGCAGTTTCGAATTTACAAAACTCTCGCATAATATCATTATCCATGCTACTCAGCAACGTGATGCAAGCTAAAGAGTTCTTTTTCCATAATTCATATGTGTCACGATCCCTCTTATGCTGGGTCCTATTACCTTCCTCAGGAACTTCCATGGTTAGGTTTAATGGTTCAAGAGCCTCTTGCTCCTTCAACACATATTGGATTTTCATATTCCATGTTTCATAATTATCACCATTAAGTTTCTCACTCCTGTTGAGTTCAACAACTATATTATTTGAAGCAGTAGCTATTTTCTTTTTTGTTTGAAACACTAAGTTTCTACAATAAGAAAGAAATATATATGCACATTAATGTCATATTAATTGTTCATAGAGTAAATAATTCGATTACAATTGCTTATGAAACCAAAAGTCCACTAATGTGTTCAATCATCGTTCATATAACAATCAAATCTTAATTACCTTACTCTAGACGAATTCCTATATGATATACATGTAAACATATTATATAAAAAACAAGACTTTGTTCTTATAAAATAACATGTTGTATTAAATGCGCGAAAACCTATGAATAGTCTATAGGTAACGAATCCTATGCGGAAATGAGTTCAAAAGTTCGCGTGACACAGTTCGTGAAGCTTGATGTACAATAGCTCTTACTATTTCTATTAGAAGATCTATAGGATACAAAGTCCTAATCAACGCCCTTCTACACATCTCTTTAATAAATGTCACCACTGACAAACTACAAGTCTTCTCATTAGGTATATTATTCTAGAGCATTCGTAATAGTTTGCCTTGAGTTTGAGATAATGTTGTAAGCAAAGTCATGTACTTTACTTCAACATCTGTATTTTACTTCAACATCTGCACAAGCTGAACAACCTCCAAAGCATAATTCTTACATCATGTTATTAATTGAAATAACATGTTGTGTTAGACCATCTTCAAGCATTAAACCTATGTTCACTAACTGTATATACATACTGCCAATGTGTCTCTTCTGTGCCTTATATCGAATAAGCTTAGGCGTCCGCTTAATAATAGACATCTTCCTGAAAAATAAATATTTTTAGGAATCAGAAGATTGTAAAAAGTAACAAATTATTTTGTCTAACATATAGCGAACTTATGCTCATATATGAAAACAATTTAATTATATGAGTAATTTATTGAACTAATTAAATTATACTATTAATATCTAATCAATTAGAAACTTATTTCTAATGTAATCATATTCAAATTGAATTAGAAACTTATTTCTAATTTAAGTTATAATTGAACTAATCAATTTATCTTGGTTTAATTAGAAACTAATTTCTAATGAAACTTCTTTATAATTTCAACTAAACAAATTGGTTTTGATTTTAATTAGAAAGCATATGTCTAATTTTAATTCAACGAAAATAATACAATTAGAAAACTCATTTATTATTTTGTTGGTTTTAGAAACTTATTTCTAAGTTTATTTTAACTAAACAAATTAGTTTATTTGCATTAAAAAACTAATTTCTAATATTTTATATTAATTAGAAACTAATTTAACTAACTTAATTAGTTTGTGTAAATTAGAAAACATATTTCTAGTTGTTTATATTACATTTAATTTAAAAACATATATCCAAAAAATCATTTGTTAAGTCTTTTGTCTTATTATACTTATATGTTTAACTTGAGAGCCATAAGTAGTGGTTTATCTGCGACGATTGTTTTTATATATGCCATGATTTTTTTAAAATTTATATATGCATATCTTTTATATATATGTGCGCGCACGTGCGCGCGAGTTGTTTGTGAAAAACCCACATACTTATTTGTGAAAGGCCACATGCCTCTGGTCTTCTTCCTCCTATTCTCTATGTTTCTTTTGGCTTAGAGAGAGAAGAAACGAAAGAAAACAATGTTTTCTTTTTGAAGATCATCTTTTCTCTTCTAGCCAAGTACACCCAAAAGAAAGGAAAAACACATAGGGATGGTGTGTATTGGCGATTTGCTATGAACAGTGCACTTAAATCGGAAAGAGTTCCTTGCTATAATAAAAATTTGGGAAGATGGGCAGTTGTGATTCATTTTATACCGTTGAATTCTTTCAACAATCATCTTCTCAACACTCAAGAAAGAAGATCGACATTTCTAGGCTTTTGGATTATTGGAAAAAAATGAGTTAAAATAGAAGCGTAAAACAAATGTATGATATAGCAAGAAAATAGTATATTGATAGTCATGATATTCATGGATATAAATATCATTCTTCACAAATCATCAATAGCCAAATTGCAACACAGATTTAAGACATCTTGATTTTATCATTAAGATAACATAAAAAAATTTACCTACTCTGATGTCAATATTAAAAATAATCAAGATAGAACATAATCACATAGTTCATGTTAAACAAGATTTTTGCATATGCATACAAAAACAAAATCACATACTTAGATTATTGTTGTAGTTTTATCAGTTAAAGAGTGTTTACTACATTTTCCCTTCTCCAGAAGTTTTTTTTCAAAAGATTACTCTTATTTTTTGTTCTCTGGTTTTTAAATTCAAAACCTTAACGACCTTTGGTAGTTATTTAAAGTATAATTGTCATAATACCCATTATGGGTGTACATGATTCATTATTTTCTATAAATTTATTAAAAAATAAAACCCAATGTACAATTATGAATATAATTTGAATAAATCCAATTTTAGTTGGCATTCAATGAAGTTCTTAAAAACTTTGATTTTTTAATTTTTAATTAATTTTTAGATCCAACAAACTTTTATAACTTGAAATCTTTGTGAATGTCAAGTGGGATAAGATACAGTCCAAAATATGAAATCTAGTTCTCACCGATTAATGACACAAAGATATTAATTGCCTCCCTAATGTCTTTAAAAGGTTTAAATTAGTTCTTATCATTATTATTTATAATATCACATTTCACCTTAACATTTTTAAAATAATGCTAATAACATAAGAATATTAGGGTACAAAATAGTACCATATATAACATTAGAAAGCTATATAGAAAAACTTTCAAAAATTTAAAATTATATAAAAAAACTCAATTTAATTTTTAGTTTCACCGAATAATCAATTCTCTTAGACTTTAGTTAAAATCATGTGTGAACTAATCAAATGTCACTAATTTATTTTAAACTAAACTCGAACTAATTAAATTTGACTTAAATTAATAATTTAAGATAATTATAATAAATTATTAATTTTATTCAATTTAATTTGATTTGAGCTTAAAAACTAATTTAAATTATCGTATAAATAATATTTGATTAATTGACATATGACATTTATAGTATATAAATTTTATCACTATTTTCTAATTATAAGAAAAAGAGTTTTAAAAAATTAAAAATTCCAATTAAAAAAAAAATCTTTTACTATCATCATCATCACCCAATTTTTAAAATCCCGCAATAAAATAATGTCTAAAAAAATCTGATAGTATGAACATTATCTTACCAACTCGTCAAAGAGGGCTACCCAAACTCGTACTTATAGTTTGGACACGTTTCACTCCTGTAACCACGTGTCGGTAGGCATGCAAGGAGCTTGAAATTCACAAGACGACCGAAGCAAGCTGTCAAACATAAACGATATATCGAAGCAATCGATCTTATGCCTCTTTCATATGGAGGCAGCAAGTGAAAAGGCAAGAGGTTCACATGAGAAAGAGCAGCTTGTTACGTCGAGCTTATGGCAGGATCGGTCGTTGGTTTGGCAAAGAAGAAGAGGCATCTAAGAGCCACAACTTTCCCATACTACAAGACCACCCTGCGAGTCAAGCACATGCACAACAGAGTCTTCACGAAGCTGAAACAGTCACAGAGAATGTGAAAAAGCTAATTAAAGAGTTCAGAATCTATAGATGGAGCCCTGAAAATCCCAACTTGAAACCTTTTCTCCAATCTTACTTCCTCGACCTCTCCACCTGTGGCCCCATGGTGTGAATTACACAGTTTTTGTTCTTCTGTGTCACTGTGTCTGCTTGAACTTGGCATTGTTCTTTTTGTTGGTAGGTTTTGGATGCCCTGCAGAAGATTAAAGCAGAAGAGGACTCGAGCTTGAGCTACAGGAGGTCTTGCAGGGAAGGGATTTGTGGGTCTTGCGCTATGAATATTGACGGTACCAACACCGTAGCCTGCTTGAAACCAATCGATCCTGACACTACCAAGCCAACCTTCATTACACCACTGCCTCACATGTACGTGATCAAAGATCTTGTCGTTGATCTCATCAACTTCTACAATCAATACAGGTAAAGAAAGAAGTAGAAAACTTAGTCTATTAATGTTCCATGGCGATCCATTGAGTGTAGAACATCACTTGCCGATAGTGTAGGTCGATTGAGCCGTGGCTCAAAATGACAAAGCTACCGGCGGACGGCAGAGAATACAGGCAATCACCTGCAGATAGAAAGAAGCTGGATGGTCTGTACGAATGTATCTTATGTGCTTGTTGTAGTGCTTCGTGTCCATCTTACTGGTGGAACCCTGAGGAGTTCCTGGGACCTGCTGCTTTGCTCCATGCTTATAGATGGATCAGTGACAGGTATGTATAAACGCCAACCTCAACTCATTTTGATCGAATTTTTGTTCTTAATACGTTTCACGAGAGGTTTTGAAGTGATGGATTGGTTCAGTCGAGACGAATTCTCAGACAAACGGCTTCAAGCTCTAACAGAGGATCACAAGAAGCTATACAGGTGCAGGACTATAAAGAACTGCAAAGTAACATGTCCAAAAAGTCTTAATCCTGCTGATGCCATTCACAAGATGAAGACCAAGCATTTGATTTCTCAACCTGTGGAAGAGCTTGAAAGCAAAAGGAACTATCAAGTTTCTTGAATCAGATCATCAAGTACCTTTTAGAGTTGCAGAAGTTACTGTCATCTAGTAACTTGAAACTGACTTAATCAAGAACCTGAGTTTGTGTTTATGCTTAAGAGAGAGCTGAAGGACTATATTTTCTTTAAAAATAGAACAACGAAGAACCAGAGTTGTTTTCTATCAATTTTTTTCTCTTTTCAACTTCTTAACATTAAACCAAAATAGGTATACAATTTATAGCAATATAGAACTTTCTAGTTCTAAACTCTCTATATGTAACACTTCACACTTTTAACGTCCCAACAATTAAAGCATATATTAAATAACAATAAAAACAAATTTAAATGCCAAAATTTCCCCCCCTTAAACTTGTTTCCTCAACAATTGTAACTCTAAGTTGTTTCTGCAGATACTAAAAAACTTCAGCTTTGACAGCTTTTGTAAATATATCCGCAACTTTATCACTTGACTTCACATATATAAGCTCAACTTCCTTTGCTTTGATACTCTCCCTTATGAATATGCTTTGAACGCTCATGATGAACAGGATTTTTGGCCAAAACAATTGCAGATTTGTTGTCTACATATACCTTTGTCGCGACTTTTTACTGCAGATTAAGTTCTCGAAGCAATCTCCTCAACCAGATTGCGTGACAAACACAAGAGGCTACAACTATATACTCAGCTTCGCAAGTCGATAAAGCAACAATAGACTACTTCTTTGAGGACCAAGTAAATGCAGTACTTCCAAGATAGAACACAAAACTAGTAGTACTGTTCCGATCATCACAACTTCCAGCCCAATCACTATCTCTAAAACTAACAAGTTCCAACTCCTTTTCAGATGTATATAGTAGCCCATAACCAATTGTACCTTTGATATATCTCAAGATTCTCTTGGCTGTCTTCAAGTGAGAAGTCTTTGGAGTCTCCATGTACCTACTTACCAAACCAACACCACAAAGTATATCAGGCCGAGTGCAAGTCAAGTACCTCAAACATCACACGAGACTTTTAAAATAAGTTGGATTAACCAACTTTCCTTTTCCTTCCTTCGTTAATTTGATACCACACTCCATTGGTATATCCACGGATTGACAATCCTCCGTTGAGAATTTCTTCAAAATCTCTTTAGTATATCGTTCTTGCGAGATAAAAATTTCATTTTTACCTTGTTGCACTTCAATCTCCAAGAAGTATCTCATCAAACCCAAGTCGGTCATCACGAACTCCTTCTTCATGGATTTTTTAAACTCTTGCATGATCGAGTTGTTGTTTCCTGTGAAGACCAAGTCATCCAAATATAAACACACCAGCAAAATATCATTACTAGAATTGATTTTGGCATATAAAGAATGCTCATACGTACACTTTACGAAACCTTCTCGAACAAAATATGCATCAATTCTAGAATTCCAAGCCCTTGGCATTTGCTTGAGCTCATAGAGAGCCTTCTTCAACCTGAAAACTTTTTCTTCTTGGCCTTCAACTATAAACCCCGATGGTTATTCGACGTAAACCTTTTCTTCAAAGTTTCCATGCAAAAATGCTGATTTCACATCCATTTGGTACATCTCTAATTTCCTTTGAGCTGCATGAGAAATTAATAATCTTACAGTTTCAAGTCAAGCTACAGGTGCGAATAGCTCTTCATAATCCACACCATATTTCTGTTTGTATCCCTTCACAACCAGCCTTGTTTTATGTCTCTTCACCTCTCCTTTTGCATTTCTTTTCGTCTTGAACACCCACTTGACACCGATTGCTTGATGCTCTTTAGGAAGCGATGTCAACTCCCATATGTTGTTCTTTTGAATTGCGTGGATCTCTTCATCTATTGCCTTCCTCCATTTCTTTTCTTTTCTTTTAAAGCTTCTTCATATGTTAATGGATCAAAACTTGCAAATAAACACAAGTTTTTCATCTCATCTTCATAATCAAACTCAACGGGTTGGCTTGATTCATAAATATCCAAAATTCTTCTTGTCTTTCTTATGTTCAAGTTGCTTGAATCATCTTCATGGAACTGAACTCCATCTTTACGAGGCGATGAATTTTTATCAATGTAATCTGATGTGTATTCTTTCTGCCACTGCTCTTCATCAAAGACAATATGTTTTGATTGGTTATCGCTCTTCCAGTCCCATGACTGCTACTCATCAAACTCCACATCTCTAGACATCACGATTTTTAGAGTTATAGGATTATACAGTTTGTAGCCATTGCAATTTTCGCCATAACCCAAAAATATGCACTTCTAACTTTTATCCTCCAACTTCGTACACTTCTCTTCCTGTACTTTCGCAAAAGCAATACATCCAAAAAATTTTAGATAGTCAAATTTTGGCTTACGAAAGCTCCAAGCTTCCTCCGGTGTAATATCTTCGATGCGTTTTGTTGGAAACCTGTTCAACAATATACAACACAAGCCACAACATCTCGCCAGAACTCTTTTGGAACATTCCTCCCTTTTAACATACATCGAACCATATTGATAATGGTTCTATTTTTTCTCTCCAAGATACCATTTTGCTGTGCTATCTGAGGCATGGCGAGTTGGTTTATAATCCCATTCTTTTTTCAAAAACGCTCGAACTCCAAAGATGTATACTCTCCTCTACGATCAGTCCATAGACATTTTAATTGACATCAGCTTTGTTTTTCAAACATATTTCTGAACTCCTTAAATTTTGAGAACACCCTTTTTTTCTCTTTCAACATGTAGACTTATGTTTTTCCACTGTAGTAATCTGTAAATGTCAAAAGATATCAATTTTCACCGATAGAAGCAGGCTTGATAGGTCCACAAACATCCGAATGCACCAATTTGAGACGTGATGATGCTCTTCTCGACTTGTACTTCTGAAAAGGCTTTCTCTGTTGTTTGCCTATAACACACACATCACATAGATTGTCGGGGGCTTCGATCTTTGGCAGTCCCATCACCATGTTTTTCCTTTCGAGTAGCGTCAATACCTCAAAATTTAAATGCCCATAGCAAAAATGACAAATAACAGAGTTGTTCAACGTTGTTGCCTTCAAGTAGTTCGATTCTCCAATCGTTAGTTTCAGCGGAAACATGTTGTTCTTAGTCATCTTCATAAGAGTAATCAAACTGTTATTTTAATCTCGAACACTAAGAGCTAAATCATTCATTTTTATGTCATAACCCTTTTCCAACAATTGTCCAACACTCAGCAGATTACTCTTAATCTCAGGAACATAATAAACATCAGAAATGCAAAACTATCTTCCATTTTGGAGTTCAAAAATAATATCACCTTTCCGTTCAATTGGCCTCTTTGAGAGATCCACGAAAGTAATGTTGCCGAGCTGTCTTTCATCTAGCCGAGCAAAAAACTCTTTTCTTCCACACATATGATTTGATGCTCCAGTATTGAGAAACCAGGTAACAGATTCGATTGATTCTGGTTCATTACACGACATAAGCAGTACTAGTCCATCGTCAATTTCTTCTTTATTGACAAGGTTCGCTTTCTCACTTGCATTGTTGGCATTATCTATGTTGTACCAACAATTATAAGAGTAGTGTCCAAACATTTTACAAACATAGCACTGGACATCAGATCTGTTGTTTCTACCTCGTCCACGTCCACGATTTTGACTCCGGCCACCACCCCTTCCACAACCATTACCTTTCTGATCAGTATCATCTCCATTATTGTGATTGTTGGTTTGCTCGCTAGAACTTGAAGCTTGTCCTCTACCACGACCCCGGCCTCTTTCTCTTCCTCGTTGATAACCTCCTCTAGATAAATCATCCTTTTTTAATGACAGCTTTGCTTGCAAAACTTGCTCCAAATTCTTTTCTCCACTTTTCTTTTGTATTCTTTGTTTATATGCTTGTAACGATCCTAATAACTCCTCTATGGATATGGTCTCCAAATCCTTCGTTTCTTCAATCGCTACAGCTACGAAATCGAACTTCGAGTCCAGAGATTACAAGATTTTCTCTACAACTCGAACATCCTTTAGTTCTTCACCACTACTCCTCATCTGATGCACAATGGCGATTACTCGAGAAAAATAATCAGCAACCTTCTCCGAGTTTTCTTGTTGTAATGATTCAAATTGAGCTCGCAATGATTGCAAGCGAATCTTCTTCACTTTGTCAATTCCCTCATATGCTTTCTTCAGTATCTCCCAAGCATTTTTTGAGGTTTTGGCTATTGCAATCAACTCGAACGTTGTTGCATCGACTCCTTGATAAATTGGGAATAATGCTTTCTTCTCTTTTTTCTTCATTACTTTAAACTTTTCCTTGTCCTCCTTTCCGAAACTTAATTCTTCATAGCCATTCTCCACAACGTCCCACACGTCAAGAGCACCCAACAAAGCCTCCATTTGGATACTCCACATCTTATAGTTTTCTTTCGTTAAGGTGGGCACTTGTGATTGAACAAGATTTGTCGAAGCCATTGTTTTTGAGGCTCTGATACCAATTTTGAAGGACTATATTTTCTTTTAAAATAGGACAATAAAGAAGCAGAGTTGTTTTCTATCAATTTGCTTCTTTTTTTCAACTTCTTGACATTAAACCAAAATAGGAATACAATTTATAGGCAACATAAAACATTCTAGTTCTAAACTCTCCATATTCCTAATGCTTTACACTTTTAACTTCCCAACAATTAAAGCATATATTAAATAACAATAAAAACAAATTTAAATGCCAGAGCTCCACTTCTTAAATTCCAATGTGCTTGTGGAACTGATAGAACCATAAATTTATGTTATTTTCCCGCAAAATATATAGCCTAAGAGGTTCAAAATTTTCAAATTTGGTATATGTAAATATATTTTGTAATTTTCATTATGATTTTCTAAGAAATATATATATTTTTACAATAAGATATAGATTTAAGGATTTAGAAATTAGGTTCATTTCATAAAATTATGTTCATTTTATGGACTAAGATTTTAAATTTTCTGAAATAATTGAGTTTTAGTTAAATATAATTTACATAAACTTATGTACGTCTAATTATTATTCATCTTTTCATTTTCATTTTAACTAAAATAATTTTCATATTACCCCCTTGTTTTTTTTCCTGAAATCGAGAGGAACACCCCAATGTTTTGAGGGAATTTGCCGAATATGGGACCAACCCAACTCGAATTACGTGCATTCACTGGGTTGGGCCTAACTGGACCCGATGTTGTCATACAAAAGCAAAAGTAAAGATCAGTTGATATGAAGTCAGAAAATTCCTGAAAAATGAAAATCAAACCAAAAGTTCTTTATCACACACGTAGCAGGCTCGTTGAGATATTGTTCGAAGATGAGAACACAAATTAGAGTTTCTTCTTGAG
This sequence comes from Erythroxylum reticulatum, assembly GCA_025504915.1. Lineage (NCBI taxonomy): Eukaryota > Viridiplantae > Streptophyta > Magnoliopsida > Malpighiales > Erythroxylaceae > Erythroxylum > Erythroxylum reticulatum. The sequence continues at coordinate 1,864,318 of JANSVA010000218.1, read as the reverse complement.
GCTGCCATGTAATGGTATCTTAATGCCCTTTTCATTTAGCAAAAGGTCAAAACCCGAATGAGAAAATTGGAAGGCATAATCTTGCATTTCGATATGACAGCACAACAAGAATGGTATAGAGACCAAAGTGTTGGACAGGACTTGCCTGATACACAGCTGTTTTAGTACGACGTGCTTGCCTCTCTCTCTCTCTCTCTGAAGAATATTCCAAAATAGTAGGAAATGCCCACAGAGTGTTTGCTCATGTTTTTGCTAAATATCTAGAGATCCAGATTTAAGAAAAGACCGAGTCTTTTGCTTCCCTTTCAATGGAAAGTGAAGGAGAAGATAAAAAAAGAACAAAAAATGGAATAATCTAATCTCCCAAACTTTATACTTTCAATAAAAACAAAACATACTATTGGATAGGTTGCAGGTTGCTTCTCTTTTTTGTTTCCATTTTGACAAATGTTCTCTCTGTAACACCAATCATGACATTTCATAATCTGTCCCTCACTAAGAGAGAGAGAAAAGGAGAAGACTTCTTTCCCTGGCAGTCAGTATCCAGGAGGCTTTGAACAACATCTCCTGGAGCTAGGCTTTAGCTTTCAGACGCCGTTTTTCTTTTTCTTTGATCAAAGTTTCAAGTTTTCTTCGGCTATATAAGAATCCATTCATGCCCTTTTGTATCCTTTTTCCTGATAGCTAGTTTTGATCAGAACAAGGCCTTTCATTTTATATTCATCAATGTTTCTTGTGATCCTGATGATATCATCTTCATGTTTGGATTGAAAATGTACTGTTGTTTTATATCATAGAAGTTCCTGGAGGAAACCTGTGATGGGAACGGGAGACGTTTCGCCTGAAAGGGGAACTGGTTGTGGGCTGTACAACACAGTTTTTGGTCGAAGAAGCTTTTGGCCGAGAAGGTCGACATCGACAGGATCAGTTCCTGCGGTGGTTAATGGAAGAGAGTTTGCGAAAACACCAAGCAATCCATGGCGGCGTAGGAGTGGCTCTGACGAGTCTGCATTCTTAGACAACGCTGCAGGTATATTATCAGAGGGACCTCAGAAACCCATCACCAATGCTCCTAATCATCCCAGAATCCCTCCAGCTCAGCAATGCCAGAACTATGGAAGAAAACTTCCAGGTGAATCAACTAAAGCGGGTTCGAACAAAGTTCAAGTGAATCAAAACCAAGTTCAGGCTGCTAAAGCTAGGAAGCTACCTAAGGAGGCCATTGGAATCTCTGGTGAGCTTGAGAACATGATTGCTGAGCATCAGAAAAACAAGGGAAATGGTAACCTTGTTCGGGCTTCATCGAGCAACGTAATGCTTTTGGGGAACTTAGGGAACTTAAAGCAATCAGGAGGTGGAGGGCACACAAATTCTTATAGTGTTCTTGATTACCTTCCTAAGACGAAAGAAGAGAACATCAAGTCTAATGGGAAGTATCCGAATAGTGTGATGGGAAATGTGGTGAAGAAACAAAATGAAGAGAGGTCAAGTGCAGACCAATCGGGTTCCTTGTGCAGGGCCCTATCCACTAGAATGGATCCTGAGCAATTGAAAATTATGGGAAATGAAGATTACAAGAATGGCAATTTTGCAGAGGCACTGGCTTTGTATGATGCAGCAATCGCAATTGACCCGAATAAAGCTTCATACAGGAGCAATAAAAGTGCAGCTTTGACAGCTCTAGGCAAGCTTCTTGAAGCTGTTTTTGAGTGCAGAGAAGCCATAAGGATTGAACCTCATTATCATAGAGCTCATCAACGATTGGCGAACTTGTATCTCAGGTAAAAATCTGAAACTTGTTCATGAAACCTGAATGATCTTGAAGTGAAAATTCTTAGTCATCTTAAATCTTCAATTGTTAACCCAATTTTCTAATGTTTATTTAGGTTAGGGGATGCAGAGAAAGCTGTGTATCATTACAGACAGGCGGGGCCTGAGGCTGACCCTGATGATATGTCCAAGGCCAAAGTCCTTCGGGTTCGCCTCAGCAAGTGCACAGAGGCTCGAAAACATCGGGATTGGAATACCCTGATAAAGGAGACACAGGCTGCCATATCTGCCGGTGCAGATTCAGCTCCACAGGTGAGCCTGGAAAACAACCTTGTAGATGCATACTAGTAGGATTTGTCTGATAACTCGCGTTTTTGTTTTTGGATAGATATATGCTCTGCAAGCTGAGGCCTTGATCAAGCTTCACAGGCACCAGGAAGCAGAAGAAGCATTGAGAAAGGGTCCGAATTTCGAAGTTGATGCCTGTACCAGGTACTTCGGTTCCATTGGTAATGCAAATTTGTTGGTGGTTCGAGCACAGGTTGACATGGCTACTGGCAGGTTAGTCTTGCGTATGGTAAACTGTTCATGCAATTCATTTAACTACACAAGTTGCTGATGAAAATGGTGATAGATTGTACAAGCTCATGATGGGGAATATAGCATAGAAACCTGATAACTTATGTTGCATAACAACTCAAAAGGGTAATTGTTGCCTGGAAAAAGTAGAACCATAAAGATACTAAAAGTTGGAACTCGGCAAAGTTGGACCCCTTTTAACCCACCTAACATTGCTTCAATAGCTTTCTGCAGAAAAAAGTTTGACTCATTTTGTGATCCAGCAGTGTCCACCACAGTTGGCAAAAAGAAAATTTTCGACGGGCTTAGGCTGAACTCGGCCTGAAACCCAAATTTTGGCCTCAGTCCTAACCTAAGCTTTTCTAGAAAAGCACCTTATGATTTATATATAAATAGACAATCAAACAAGCAGAAGATCATGGCTTAATTGATTTGTTCTGCTTTTTTCTGACAGCAACTTTTATTTATAAGAAAAGCCTTGATTCAAGTTAAAAAGTGAGACTAATGAAAACATAAAGTCCAGTTGTGTTCTAACAATCTTTTGACAGATTTGATGATGCATTGACGGCCGCTCAACGAGCAACCAAGCTTGACTGTAACAACAAGGAAGCAAATATTTTGATCAGAAGGACGAAAGCTGTGTCAACAGCTCGATCAATCGGTAATCAGCTGTTCAAAGCAGCAAAATACTCTGAGGCCTGCGTTGCTTATGGAGAAGGGCTCGAGCATGATCCTTACAACTCAGTGTTACTCTGCAACAGAGCAGCTTGCCGGTCCAAGCTTAACCAGTATGAGAAAGCATTGGAAGACATTAACTCTGCGCTTAATCTACGACCTGGTTATGCTAAAGCTAGACTCAGAAGAGCAGATTGCTATGCCAAGGTCAGAAAAAAAATTACTACATTACTCTTTAGCAGCCATAAATCATAACATATTATATGTTATCAATTCATAAAATCATAGACTGTGGTGAGTCTTGTTTAGGGTTGGCAATGTGGCAGGTCCGATTCAGCCTAAATTTTGTATAGGTTCGATCCTAGCTATCTCAAGCATAAATTTGATCAGACTTTAGAATAGATATAAAAGTTCGGGTCTAATTAAGATTTAAGTTAAGCTTTAGATTACACATCGAGCTAATTGTAAATATGACAGTTTGAACTAGACCTATCCTAAGTTATCGACTCAAGTCCGATTTGAATAAGATTCGGACTTGAGAGGTCGGCTTGAGACCTAAAAGGTCCAAACGATCTAGCCACTTGCCTAAAACTATGTTGTTTTAAGTAATCTTCTTGAACTATTGTCATTTTGATTTAAAGTTATGTTTTATTGCGAGTTTATTAATGATATAGAACGGAATGTAATATTATTCTATTTTTTGAAAAAGAATTTATAATGAAATAAGATTGAAGAGCAGAATTTCATATTACATCTCATTTCATTTTAAATAGAAAAAATGAAAAACATCCAATTTGAGAAGTTTAGAATAGAATGTAAAATAATAAACCATTTTATACCATATTATATTATAAACCCTTCACTCAAATAATATTTCACTATATTATATTATGAACCCTTTCATATCTTACATTCATCCAAACATAATATAAGTAGCTTAAGACGTCAGGAAGTTTACTCTAAACAATGTCTTTTTGCGGCGGTCACTCGGACTTGGTCGCATCCAAATTTCTAAGTTGAGTTCAGGCCATAGATTCTTATGATTGGATTGGGCTGCCCAATACAAAGTTAGAAAATTGTTCAACGGGAAGAGTTATGCAATTTCGGGCTGGCTCAGACCCTTTGCCAACTCTATTGCACCTGATGTTGTGCTTTGTGAAACAGTTGGGGAAATGGGAAGCATCAATACAAGACTACGAGATACTACAAAGAGAAGCACCAGATGACGAAGAGGTGAGGCAAGGATTGATGGATGCTAAGGCACAGCTGTTGAAGAAACACAAGGTTGGCGATGTTAAGGACTTAACTCAACGCTAGAGAGATATCCGAGATCACCGGAGACTTCTAAAGCAGCAGGAAAATGGACAGTGGGAACAATGTGAGTCCGCGGATACTGCACAAGACATTTGTCACTGAGGCATGAGGACGAGGCAGAGCACTGAAAAGATGAAGTTAGGCCAAAATTTTTTAGAATCTTCTGTTCTGTCAAGGGAATTGTTAGACCAGTTGGTTTCTATGTATAGTTGTTTTGTGTGAAAATTGTTTTGGAAAGCTTACAAGTTTGTGTATGGTGACCCACAATTTCTTGTTCAATTTGAACTAATCCGAAAGTGTAATATTATGTTCTTTGAGAGAAACTTCAATCAATAGAAAAATTTGAAAAAAAGTTAATATTTCATAAAATTAATTTTATAATTAAGATTCTTTTAAATAAATTATTTTTAGATATTAAAGATATTTATTCTATTTTCATTTTTCAACCAATTAAAGAGAGTAAATAAATATTTGTTAACTATAAATACAAAATTTCATAAAGAATAATAGGAATTTTGGTAAAATAAATTTCATAATGAACACAAAATTTCATTAAAAGAGTCATGTAATCGATTTTGAGTAGGGTTCCGCTCAGCCTGAAGTCAACAAGTCAAGTCTTGATTGATCAAACCTTAAGCTTAATTTTTTTAAAAAAAATTAGAGCTAGGGTTCAACCTGACCGAGACTTAACTTTTATTTATTTAATGAGTTGGCTATAATACTTTTTTTTGTCATCGTCTATTTATAATAAATAATCTAGAGAACAAATTGGTAAGACAACTCGGGACGTTATCCCGTGAACAAATTGTGGGATTTTCATAATACAAAAATTGGTACTTATTTGTTTATTTATTTTTGTATAGTGACAATTGTTATATAATATTTATTTTAATAATATGTATATAATATTATACTATTTAGTTCCTGTTAAAATTAAAAATTTAATTTAATTCACTCAATCATTAAGTAATATGAAATTAATCGAAATTTATTATAAAATTAATTAATTAGAATTTTTACACGCACTTCTATTAGTATTATAATTAATTAATTAAAAAGGATCATATATCATCTCAAATTACAAAATTAATAAAAACAAAATATCCATTTGTAGGTTTATCAAGATTATCCAATTGATTACAACTTATCGACAAAGAAAATTGACAAAACACAAACCTCCACCAACTTGAATATAAAAATAAAAAATTTAAAAAAGACTTAAATTTGGATAACTATATATATACACACATATTTATATTAATTTTGTATATTTTGTATTAATTAATAAAACTAATTTAATGATCTCAATGTTACATCTTTGTTAGACCTCCAAAATCAGCCGGTCACATGCAATCCGTATTACCATGCATACCCTAACCCTCTCCATTTTCGTCTATCACATGTCATTGTCGCCACCACAACCCTCCCCCCTCTTCTTTCACCGTCCACCGTTTCCCAATGGAGGGGGTCCGAGCTAGCGGTGTTGACGGTTTGGTCTCTCCAAAACCTTCAACGCCTAAAAATCATCCAAAATTCCTCCCAAGACCTCCCTCTCGTCAGAGATCAAAATTACCCCCACCAGCATCTCCTCCACCCGTCATGCCCGACGTCATTCAGATTCCCAAGGACCGGATATTCGCCGTAACTCAGCGGGAAAATGAGACCATCGCCGAACGTTACAAGAGCGGTCCTGGAAAGTAAAAGCGATCATCAGGGAACTGCTACTGTTGCTGGTCGTTTATTATCCTTAGTTCCTTACAGTGATTGTGATCATAATTCCTAGTTGGTGCGCTCGTAGGAGTGTTAAATCATTTTCTTAATCCTGAAGTTCCTGCCTTCTCGATCGTGCATGTTAGCGTCAACAATCCACCACCTTCTACTGGGAACGAAACAAACGTTTGGGGAGGTCACACCCACATTATTGTATAAGGGTCGAAGAGTGGGTGAAGGAGGGTTTCATGTATCGCTTCAAGATATGCTGATTCAGCGAGCAAAGTCCGAGTAGGTTTAACAAACGTGAATGGAGCTTGATTTGCCTCCTGATATTGGAGACAGCATTCGAGACAGAGAAGGCAAAAGACAGGTTGCTTTAACCTTAGAAATACATGTTCCTACGAAACAAGGCTTTGGATACCTGAATTTGTGCAGAAAGGAAATTTATGTTGTCTGCGATTTTATAGTGAGCTAGTTAGGGGCAGATAAGGATGTTCTATGTGAGCTGTGGGATGAATTTTGTGTAAAAGAAATTTAATTGTTGAATTAATTCAGAAAAATAATGTTTTAAAAATCTAATTAGAAGTTAAACCGATAAGACAACATAAAATTGACTAAATATTATATAAAATTAAAATTTTTTGAAAGTTATTGAAAAATAATATTTTTATTTATCGAAGAATTTGAAATTTAATTAAAAATAAATTATTAAATAAAACTAATTTCTTAAAAACTTATTAATTTATAAAAATTAACTGATTAATTAATAAATTTATATGTATTTAACAACAAGAGTTATTAAAATATATCGAATTGAAAATTTTGATAGTTCATGATTTTACAATTGAACTACTTGAACTAGTTGTGTTTTTGCAACCTAATGGTTTGATTATCTAGATTATGTAAAACCTATGAAAAATATTGATAATTGAAAAATTACAGAAAAATCATAAAAGTTAATGATAATTGAATTACAGTTATATATTTTATCTATTATATCTAAAAAATAAATTTTCTATTAATTATACTAATAAATTTTTAATAACTCAACCTTTGAGTCTCAAATTCCAATATGATCTTGGATTGAATCGACATTGTAAGCATACGCCACATTAATTTCACTACATCCAAACGACATTTTAACGTACTACATTTATACTTTTCAAATGTATAATAATTATAAATATGAAATATCAACTTAGTACAATTTCCTTTATTTAAAATGTAAATAATTATATTTTTCGGACTAGAATAAAAAATTCTATTCATTTAGTTAACATTATTGACACATATCATCTTAATTTAATGACATATATCTATCTATATGAATATTTTGATTGATGAGGTACTCCAAAGTAAAGGGCAATCCAATTTTTATCTTTATAAATGTATAAGACAAAATAACAAAGTACAAGCCCATTAGTTCACGTCCTCAATGTAACGAGGGACCTCATGGCCCATGTAACTGCTAAGTGTTATGGGCTTATTCACATGTAATGGCAAATACCATCTTCTGCTCAGCAAATGCCTAAAGCCTCGGCAACCCATTTATGTATAATATATACAAGATCTTAAGGGTTTGGAAAATATAGGTAGTTTAATCATTGGTTCATTAGAAGATGCTGTTTAGTTACTTATGCATGTTTGACTGTTAATTATATTTGTGATAATGTCATTAACATAGTCAGGAGGGTAATTCTTCGATCAAATTAATTCGATTCAACTCAATCTGAGTTGAAATTCATCAAATAATTTGAATTGATATTCAAGGTGATATAAATATATGTATCTAAAGTGATGCTCATATTTTAATATCTAGATCATGTTTCTAATTGTATGATGAAAATTAAAAAAATGATGCTTCATATAATCATATTGTATATCTACTCATGACAATTGTCAATAGTCAAAATAGCCTAGCTAATGGGCTATCAATTAAAAGAGTTAGTCAATTTAAAGAAACTAGTCAATTGTATTGGTTAGACATTCACTTTCTCTCTTTTGTTTAAGAATTGATTAACTTGACTAAGCAATGCACTTTGGACCTAAATGTTGGTTAGGTTAGTTCTCCAAGAACATGAACATATTGTTACAACAGATCATATGTATCTAACTCGAAGAAGATCCCACCAAATGCAATCTTGAGTCATTTTCCCTCTATAGTTACAAGAAAACAACAAAACAAGCACCAAAGTAAAGCAATAATGTAAAAAAGGAGGTAGTACTTTGAAACAGGTGTTGGATTAAAGGAGAGAAACTTTAAAAGAGGCATTAAACAATTTTGTGAAAGGGGAATAGGAAACAATGGAGAATGGAAACTTTAGAAGAGGACTCTACCTTTTGTTTATGGCTCTTCAACTAATGCTTTACAACTTTGTTGTAATTATGAAAGTTCTGAAAGGAGCCTTCCCCAACTTCATATTTCTTTTGTTTTTCTTTCTTGCACTTGCACATGGTTAGTTGGGAAATAATGCCACTTTCTATGGGATTCAATGTTTTAATTATAATTGCCTTATAATGCTTTTCTTTTCCTTTGTTTAACTATCCATGTTTATTGGTCTCCATCAATCTTAAAGTCAAGCTAAATAATTTCAGTTTACTTCTCGACTTAAAACTTCCACATACACTTGCTCGATCCTCTATGCATTATTGTTCAATCTAAGAAACATGTTGATGTAGGAAGCTGGTTCGCACTTTGTTTTCTTCACTTTTTAGTATTGGATTTTAGTGAGTTTAAAAGAGAAATGAGAGGTGGTGAACAGCTTTTGACAACAGTTATACCAAGAAAAACAAAATAAGAAAAGGGATCAAAAGGTGAATGAGAAAGCACATAACAAGAAGAGAACAGGTTCGTTAATGGATGTTCTCTTATGTACGTTGTCTCGTTGTAAAATGTCGGGCGAACAGTGTCATGAAATATTTTTCCAGAACGACGACAATTATCTCTATACAGTGAACTTCAGTGAAATCAAATTCACTGAAGTTAAATGTTTAATTTTTTATTTTTAAGATATATTTAAAAAATTAGATACTTATATGAAGTTATTTAATTTTTCATTTCTTATTTTTATTCCAAACTTTACAAATAATTTATTACAACCGATTTAATAATATATTTCATTTTTTTAAAAAAAGTAATTTATATATAAAGCAAAACATTATATCTCAACACCCAAAAATTGAAGACATTAAATTATAAGTAAATTGTTTTTTAATTAATTTCTTCTAATTACTCGTGGGAAATTAGCAACTTGGCTTAATGTAATAATGCCCCAGTCAAAGTTCACTGAATCTATGTGCCAGGTCTTTCCTGTCAAGTTTTAGGGTTGAGGAAGTGATAATGTATAATTGCACGAACGTTAATGTCAATGAACTGACAATCCTGTAACAGGGTCAAGAAATCATAGCAGTCGTCCTGGAAAGTTTTGGTTCGACGCAGAGGTCCAAATCAAAGTCGCAAGTTGTCCATGCACCAATTCAGAACTTGCTTCCTGTCTTAAACCTACATGCATGAAAAAACCAAAAACATATCTCCAAGACTCCAACTGACTTCATTCTCTCCCCACATTCAATGCAGTCCCATGGTGTTTAGTTTCCATCATCAACAACCATTACTTGGACTGCAAGCATTTACAGATCTGACTCAGACAATCTAAAACACGTTTTACTGGAATTAGTTTGAATGGCTCAGACCGATTACCATTCCTAGGTCTTCAAAACCGTAGACATTGGGTCGCATGCAAAGACCGGGAAGTTGATAACCAATTAGCCAATTCCACATATTACCAGTTATTCAATGCTCTGGTTTTTCTCATCAATCCCATTCAGCGGTGTCAGAGGAATTCTGACAAGAGGGGTCAGCCAATATCCTGTTTCCACGTAGATGCTGTTCATATGTTCCCCATAACAATGGCATCTGGGTCACATGGGAATCCATGTGACTATAGGAGTTAGGCACATCCGACCATTCACATATCAAAAATACTTAACATTATATACAAGACCATCGTATTTACGGTGTTCCAGGACAAACCACCCACCACTCTTTTATCTGGTTAGTGGCTCGACCCTCTAGGCGGGGACCAATTCCCCAGATTGACACAGGGAATGAAAATCCTTTTTTATTTTTACTTGTATCCTAGGAAATCAACACCTCACCTGTGTTACTTACAAGATCAACCCTTTAGTTTATACTCTCTCTTTAACACATTAATTTCTAATACCAAATGCATAGACCGAATCCCGATTAACAATGTGTATGGTCCAGTTGTTCACATGAAAGATTTTGCATATATCTCGAGTTGTTGTCTGGTTTTTGAGACGGGAAAGGTTGATATATGAGCTTAGTTTATTCCAAGTCTAAAAGGTACCCTAATAAGACTGCATATACAGGTATGTATGATTATACGATATGATGGTAGTGAAAGAGAGTTGGTTGCTTTGGGAGCAGGGTTCTACTTGCTTTTTGATATCAATTATTGAAGCTTACAAAGACATAGTTTATTTCAGTTAAGGCACCAATGATGGAGCCTCGATGGAACCTAGTGGAGTCCATCTTTCCACGTCCAAAAAGAAACACATCTAAAGGAGTGTTTTTGTGAAAGCTTGGAGGCATGTTAATTGTCTCTATTCCACCCAAAAAAAAAAAAAATCGAATGTGTATTTTTTCTTCACATCAAAACCACTCTCTTCACTACTTCTTTTAAGTGGATTCCAACTCCTCATTCAATCACAGATTCCCTTCCTTAGTGGTGGGTTTCCTTTTCATAGACCTAACCAAAAAGCATGCATGACAAAAAAACCTCCAAATTTCATTAGGGCAGATTCGTTTCATTTCTTATTAGATATATGAGTGTGTTTGCGGGGGTGGGGCTCCTCCAAATCTAAGCACCCAATGGACTAGGCTTGTTCCTATGTTTGTGAGCAACTTTACTCTCCTCGTTTCCTTAGACTATTCCAACTAACGCTATTAGCCACCTCTCCTTATTGCTTGTGGGGCTTGTGATTATCATATAGTAACACCCCTTCATCCAATAAGTTCTTATACATAAATGTTTAAAACACACACAAATCCAGTCAACTCATGAACAACTTTGACTAAACTATATGATCTATACTATGTAAATGAAGAAAAAAAAGAAGAGACTGAGTTGTTATTACATTGGTGTGCCACTTATGTTCAATTATGGCACCAACTCAATAATTTTCTATTAGAAAAAGGGTATCTCAAAAGCATATTAAAAATCTCCCAAAATCTTCCCTCCTCCTTGTCTCAGAAAAGGGTGTATGTACATCTTTGGTATGCCAAGAAGGAGACAGGCATAGGTTGTCAATAAAAGAAGAATTAACTAAACCAATGATCCATCATAGTTTTCCTTAAAGCAACACTACTCTATTATTAGTTTCCCAATGATTTGACTATTTTAGCTGCATTTGATCTCCATCAATCCTATAAACGTAAGGAATCAGTTGAATAATTGATCAAAGACAGCTTAGCTAGCTAGCTAGTAGCTCGATGTAAGGCATGGGATAATAATAATAAAAGGTGGTTTTAATACGAGATCAAATTACAACTAGAAAACGAGATTTGGTTTAGTAAAAGGATTCTAATTTATTGAGATTTGAGAAGAAGCCAACGAATATTCCCCTTCAAGAATGTAAAGTGCTACTGCTTTGCAACAATTATTGACCTAATAACACATTGAAAGACTCAAAGACATATCTATTTGGTAATATGGGAAAATTTTGGAATCAATGGCTTATGGGAAGATAGAGAAGAAGTCAATCAAAACATATGAATTATCTAGCTCATAGGTGTTTCTTTTGACTCAGCATGCCTCAATTAATACTTAAAAAGGGATGCTTAATCCAAAATAAGGGGTCCTACATTTTTGTTTTACCAAAATCTCCAATATAAGATGAACATAAAATGACATATCTTATCTAATTTGTCTTTAAGCTTTACTCAATAAAGGCCATCAACTTAATTAGTTACCCTTTGGTTTTCATTGTAACAATGCATGTCTTCTCATAGTAACATCCCAACTAATCACATTTTCAAAAATTAGGGTATATAAGATTTAGGGTACCATTTCTCGAAAGCTGAATCAGATCCTTATACATAAGGGGCAAGTGAGAGGTGTACAATCGAGTTAGCTTTCCTTGCCGCTCTAAAACATATTATTTAGTACAATGATAGGCTGTTTTGAAATTTTTATTACAATGACAGTTGTTCGTTGAAGTAGTGTTCTAATTTAAACATACCATGTAAGGGGCAACTGATTACATTATTTTTAATATTAATAACTTATTATTAATTACATGTATGCCCAATTGCTCGCAAAAGCGTAAGAGTAGATTACGAATCCTTGGTTTACTTAAAATTGTAGTTTGATAAGTGACATATATTTACGATTTAGGTATATTTGTAGGTATGTATAAGGAGTATACATATAGTGAATATCGTTGGTTTAATATTATAATTAGTAGAGTATTTAGTGTCTTAGAATAAATAATTAGATTTTTTACATGAAGCAGCTTTTGACACTCCAAAGGTAGTTGCTTCCACGCATCACTGAGGTGGAGATGGCTACTTCCTGTCTGTTTCAATTCAAAACAATGGGCATCCGATGCTTATTAAACATAGACACGACTAAGGTTTTTATGAATCCAAATGTCCAATTTTAAAGCGCTTCCAAATTTAATAAAATGGCTGGTCTGAGATCGCCATGAAGTTGTATTGATTTGTGTGATCACTGCATGCAATAGAAGCATTACGAATATGTACATTAGTTTTAGGGTCTAGGAATGAATTGGTTCATGCTCTCAAATATTGACTAGAACTTAAATCAAACAAAAATTTTATATATAAGATAATAAAAATAACTTGAAAAATAATTTTTATTTCTAAAATAATATCGCCATAACTTAACTGATCGATTCAACTCAATTTAATTTTAATAAATTTTAATGAAATTTAATTTAATGAATTTGACTGCTGGCTATTTGAGTTTTAAATGGTTATTGGAATTAGTTTGAAATATAATATTAAGCAATTAATAGTATTAAGAATATGGATTTTAAAGTTAATGAAGAAATAGGCCATGTATATTGTAAAGACCATGCTGAAGTGTTCATCTTTAGACCCATATCTGTTAAAGAAAGAGAGCTTCCATTCATTTAGTCAACTTACAAAAATTACACTATCTTTACCCTTGTACAAAAGTAGTTAAAAGAAGTACAAGGCCATTAAGGCCAAGAAATAGTTACAACATCAATTCCTTGTTCTTCCTTTTTTTTTTTGTCCTCACACCCTTCTTTTGTCCTCTTGTTCACTCTAGTTTTATATCATTGAACAAGAAATTACTTTCTAATTCCACCCTTAATTACATTTTTCTTCAAGGGTTTCATGCATTCTTCATAATAGTACTCTTTTACATTCTTGGCCATGTAAAAACTCTCGTTTCCACTCTACCAAACGTTGCAAAAATCCCATAACCTGTGAAAAAAAACAAAATTAAAAAATATAAGTGAGCTATATAGCAAGTTAACTAAATTCAAATGAAGAAGAAGAAGAAGAAGAAGAAGACAATATTATGCAAGTATAGAGTATACTTGCCTCAGTTGGTTCTTGGAGTGAATAAAATGCACTTGTGTCCTTGGGAGTTTTAGACACCAAGATACCAAAACCTTGTCCTCTTTCTCTTAAAACCTGAAGATCATATACTTAAACAAATTAGCATTGGAAGAAGAAGAAGAAGAAGAAGAAGAAGTTAATGAAAATATATAACTTTTTGTGTCCTCACAAGCATCGGATACCTTAAATGCATCTTCATCTGTGCGGTCATCTCCTATATAAACAGGAAAAACATCGGTGCAATTGGCAAATCCTACAGGAGGGACATAAGTTTTAGAGCTCACTCAAGAATAATATATAAAGATATATATAAAAGTTAATAAAATAACATAGTGGAGAGGTGGCTTCCTTGAAGACACTTGATGGGATTCTAGTTCTGGTTTTATCAATAAACAAATGTCCCACAAGACAAAACTTTGTTGGAAGAACGTATATGCTTTGAAATAAGTGAGAAAGAGCAGTGAAACTCACCTAGAGACTCTAGTAAAAATTCAAGAGCCTTCCCTTTGTCCCATTTGATGGTAGGACGGATCTCCAAGACCTGTATTTTTATTGCACACAAAGAAGAAGTAGCAGTTGTAAGTAATTTATTTTAAGTGAGACAATCTCTGAGTCTACCCACATACTAAAAACTGATAAAAAAATGAAAAGAAAAAGAAAGCTGAAGCAGAGATGATCGTAGCAAATCATTAGATGCCATGTCATGTACACACACACACCTTTCTTCCTTGAGAAAGTCGAAGCTTTGGGTACTCCTTCAACACTGACTTAACTACATGTGCCAATTCACTCCATTTCTGCAAGTTTTTAAGCATAATTTAAGTTAGACAATGTTTATTTTGGAGGGAGGAGATGTCGGTAAGGTTTAACATATGTTATTTACCTTCTCTTCAACACAGCGAAAATGGACTGAGACACAGAACTTGTTGTTCTCCACCTTAGCACCTGGGGTTGATTTTATCTTCTCCACAAGTTCACGGTAAACCTGCAGAAACCACATCATTCTTAGTACTTCTGGTTCTGATTAACCATGTCTTGAGTGAAAAACATTTACATGGAAAATGACTAACCTCGTCGATCATCGGAAGGAATTCACTTGCAGGTTGGAATACGACAGCTTCAGTGCTCTAAAAGAACATAAAAATGGAAGTACAAGAAGAGTAGTTAGAAACAAAGGAATACCCTTTTTTTAACAGTAGCAATGTTTTTATCAGTAGCAAGTGCAAGTTAGAGATAAAGCTCACATACTTTATTGTTTTTGGAGCCTTTTTCTGGTCCCTTGATGTCCATTCCATGGCTTCCAGCGTAATACAGCTCTGCTAATCGTACAAAGTTATACACCTAAACGTACGAAATGGTACAAAACCAGCCAAGTTAGAGATCAAGCTAAGAAGGAAAAGTGAAATATACTCGTTAGCTTAAACTACATTTCAAGCAAGAACTGTGATATTTAAAAGAATTTACCTTGTCTAAGCACCTCCCACTCACTATAGCAGTAGGAAAACACTTGGCGAGCTTTCTCACTGTTGCTCTCATCTAAATTTGACGTGAATAAGAAAAAAGAAGAGTTTTAGAATCATGAGAAGTGTTACGAAAAAGAAAGGAACAAGGAGTATTGAAAACAGAGACGGACCTTCTTGGACATGAAAGCTCGATCTGGGTCGTCAACAATGGGAGAGAGTGTCCCATCATAATCCATAAACATCACTATCTGCTTTCCTCTCGCAGCCTCAATTATATGCTCAAACATGTCTAAAGCTGATGGAAGACCAAGCTGTAGATAAAAATATCCAACCAAACCAGATTCATCAGATGATCAAAACACAAGCAAAAGAGAAGAAAAAAGAACACCATGAAAGTTGGTATCTTTTTTTCCTGACGGTAAGTACTCACCATCCAAGAATTCTGCTCATCTGCAAGAGAAGGTGTGGACTTGATGTGGGTAGGTGAAGAAGCTTTCATAGAATCAACCCACGCATTAATTCTAGCGTTTCCATTGATCTCAAGGTTCTTCAAAACTTTGGTTTTCGAAATGGACAAGTAACCACCAGGCACAGCCGGTGGTTTCTGTGCAGAAGCAGTGAAGATAGAAGAGTTGGAGGCATGAACAGATATGGCAAGACTAGACTTAGCATCAGACACCACCACATTCTTGCTCGTCATCTTTGGCTACAAACTTTGCTGCAACAACAAAACACAACATATATTATTCACCTCCCACACCCCAAAAAAAACCAATAAAACCAAACCAAAGAAACCCACCCTCAACAGAGAAGGTAAAAAGAAACAGAGCGCTCTGTTCTTAAGAATCACTTGAAAGATTCAGGAAGCGAAAAAGAACAATGGAGAGACAGAGAAAATTGAAGAGAGGGAGTGAGAGTGTTGGATCTTTGCTATGTGAAGAAGAGTGAAGGCAATGGGTAGGCTTTATAGTTGTAAACCAAGGCACTAACGGACGAGAAAGAGGGTCTCGTGCTAATGCTAAAAGAAAGCTGAGCGCCACCACACCACCATTCCTCCTCATGGAGTCGCGCTTCGAAGTGGGTCCCACTCTAAAGTATGGCATGGATGGGCCCCTTTCCCCTGAAATCATCAGGCGGGACCCACGTCACCCCCACTTGCGGGACCCGCCCGAGCTTTGGCGCCTAGCCGTCTTTCCATAACTACTGTGACAGCTAATAGTTTCCTCTACGTGGCCTACAAGTTTTGGCTGACTCTATTTTAAATGGGTTTCTGCCACGTGTACTTTCGAGTCAAGACCCAAGAGACCAAGCACCCCCATCGGGTCTTACTTTTACTACTCTTGCTCCGGTGACATCGAGCGGTGTTTTGATTTCTCATCATAAAGGTTCTTAATCACATGTGTTAACCATAAATAGTCTTAACGATTGTATGCCTTTCGCTACATTGGAAAAGTATTATTTATCATTTAAAAATATTAAATATTTATTTGTATATGTTTTAAACCAATTTTTATAATAAAATTCGATAAACAGAAATTCAAAAAATTGTATTTTTAGTTTTAATAATATAAGATATATTAAATTTTTTCGTTGAGATATACTGAATATCATGTTCCTAATTTGCTTAATTTTGGATTTTATAAAACGCCCATTGTAATGCAAAGAGAAAACTAGCAACTAATCAACTGAAATGCAAAAACCATCAGCTGCTTAATTTACCAAAAAAGAAAAGAAAAACTAACGGCTGCTTTGCTTTCCACTCTATAATTAATTAATTAATTAATCAATTTCTTAATTAAATAATTCAACTCGAACTTATTTTAGTATTATTTGTTCCTTTTCTCAATACCTAAAGCTACCATAATTAGTTAAACCCTTTTACGGGAAAACTACAGCTTCCAGGAAAGTCAAAAGGAACGTTGATATGTGTACGAAGTCACACTTGATAATTTATTAAATTACATATTAGGTTAATAAATAATTATCATATTAGACTGAATGTATATTTTATACTTAATGGTTACGTCTTATTTAATCATTTCCTTTTTCATGTAACTTTTAAGACTAAACTTTTAAAAGAAAATATATAATTACCAAATTGTAAAATGTGAAATTGAAAATTTTTAATTCTCTAATAGAAATGCCAATCAAAACTTTGATTCGTGTCAAAGCACACATAAGTTGATGACATTAATTGTCTGTTTGGACGAGCTTATATCAGTAAAGTTTTATTTGGCAACATAAAAATAAAAAACAATTTTATTAATTTTAGCTATTTTTTATTTTGTAATAAAAATTATTTATGCATATAAATATTATTTAAAGTATATTAAACAATATGCAAAGAACAATATATTAATTCTTATATATTTTTAAACCATATGAAACATAAATGAAAATATATCTAATCAAATATTTTATATAGATTATAACATAAGTAAAACTAATATAAAAAATAAAATATTAAAATATATAAAAAAGTCAAATAATATTATATAGATCCCAAAATAAACATTAAGATGAGTTTGTGAGTGTTGTAAAGATTATGTGTAAAACATAAGGGCAAAAGGGACTAAAAAAATAAATTCATTAATTGATATAAAAATTTTATCTAAAAAGTGTTTTTTTTTAGAAGCTCCCAATTTGAGCTTCTTAAGATATACTTTGACATCCAAAAAAGCTTTATTTACTAAAAAAGTGTTTTTCTATTTTACAACCAAATAGTCATTTTTTAAAAAAAGTTTTTTGTGATAGAAAAAAGTGCTCATTCACCATTCAAAAGCTCAACTAAATAAACAATTAATTTTGTAAATAAACAATTAATTTTGTAGGTAATTTCATAGAAATAATCTCATAAATTTTACTTAATTACCGAGTTAGAACTTGAGAATTATAAAACATTTTCTTTATGTCTTCACTTAAGTTGACTTTAATTCTTTAATTTAACTAACTAAATGATGACTTGTCCTAATAAAAAAGAATTAACTTATTTTTATGACTAGTAAATGTAATTATTATTTTTAACTCTTAAATTATATATTATGAATACATTTTGTATCAATCAAACCATTTAAAATTACATAATAAATTTAATTTAGGTACTATAATAACATCAACAATTAATTAAAAATCATACTAAAACGCAAAATTTGAAAAAATCTAGTGAAAGACTTTTCAAATTAGTCGGACCAGTTTGAAAAGAACAAAGAATTGACTTTCTAATGCAATTTATTAATGATTTATTGGGGTATTTTTTTTTTGTTTTTTAATAAAAGGAAGATAAACATTACAAATTACATGGTAATTCTCGAGTGTCAGACTCCCGACTCATTCTCTACGAGAATAGGTATGCATCTCTTAAGTAGGTGCTAAAAAATAATGATCCCTAAGAAGAACTGATCTACAAAATTTGCAAATCAGATTACACTTTGATTACCTTCTAAGTAAATATGCCTAATTATTACAACTTAGTTACAGAAAAGCAATTCATAAATGCCCAACACTAAAAAGTTTAAAGAAGTAACCCGCATCGGCTGAAATGAGAGCATATCTGTCATAGTGTGTGCATCTAATTCTTGAACCAAAAGGTGAAATCACCCATTTCAGGTGCCCCACACTCTGGCTTGACAGAGTAGTAAGTAGGTAAATTACGGTCTGATCTTAGCCGGCTTCTCAGCAAGACAGCCTTTACACCCGTTGCTGAAATTCGAACCTAAAATTTTAGACCAATTTACCTAACTAATGACCAACTGAACAACCTTAGCGTGCATCTACTCCAAGGACTATGCTAGTTTAAGGCTGGAAAGCACTTCAAAATATTGGTGAGTATTCCCCGTTAACGGCAGAATTTTGGGGGTAATATAGTTTAACGATTAACTAGAAACTTCAACAACCATATCGTCAGTAAACAGTGTTCTTGTACTTCAATGTCGATGGCTCGCTTGGTTGGATTCTGTATAAAATCGAACAAAATTACCAAAAGTTTTAATGAAGATTCAAACAAGTCGAACACGTGTTTCCTGAGTCAGAATTTGCTGTGAGAACTTATGCAGTTGGTACCTAAAGTTGAGTATAATGGAGGAGCTGAGGAGTAGCTAACCGGCCTATAATGTAGGAGTTGGACTTTTCTGTTGCTCTGTGGAATTATTTAGGTCTCTCAGTACCGTATTAGACTTAAAAACAAACTCATTAAGGACATGATCGAGTTCGGAACTTTTGATCTAGACATGTACTGAGTGATTAAACTCTTGATGAGTATAATTTAATCACACTCGAAAAGAGAGACCAGAATGTACCAGAGTCAGAGGCAAGCATAAGTTGTTGGGTTCTTCATGTAGAATTAAATTCAGTCAAAAAGCTATAAACTGCAGAATAGAGCAGGCAATGGCAGACAAACACTGGGAAGCAAAGCAACTGCAGAGCGTGGTGAAAACAAAAAACAAAAGGACAGGACACTCTGAATCTACCCTTGAAACTAGGCATATCGAGCGGATAATTTAAAATTCTTTAATAAATTTATAAGCTTTAAATTTTTTTATTTTTAAAAAATTTTGATTAAGAAATAACGACAGAATACATTTAGCATAAATATTAAATATAATATAATTAAATATCTATAATATAATAACTCAATTAAGTTCGTTCATAACTAATTAAATATGATTTAATATAATAATTTAAAATATTTATAATAAATTATTAATTTAAGTTATATTAAATTAGTTCGATTCGAGTTTATTTGTTGAGCTGAATTATTGTATTAATAGCATATAATTAGTATAAGTGTGATGTTTATGTTATGTGTAATTTGTTATTAATTTTTAATCGAACTTTAAGGGAATTTTTTAAAAAATAAAATAAAATGAGAAGTAATTTTTATTTTAAAATTAAATAATTTTTTTTCAAAATCTGTGTCTTTTGCTCATGTGATCAAAATGTATATTCAAAAGAAAAAGATTACTTGCACCCCAAGAAATTGTATTAGAAAAACAGAATAAAATAATCAACTCTTCAGACTTGGAGATTTGGGTCTTGAATCTTGATCATTACATTTGTTTTAATTTCATAATCAAATGTGTTTAACAGAAAGAAAGTAAAAGATTCTGATCATATTATTATGGTCGGCACGTTCCTGAATGTTTCACATGCATCTTGGTCTTTCTTTCAAAACCTTAAACCGACCCCTTTGTTGGTATCTTATTAGGAGTTCACACTGCAGTTTTAGCAGAGGCCAAGATCTTTCGGTTTTAGTCAAAACAGGAGGCGATGTTTGTGGTGATGCTCTGGAGCATTTTGGTGTTTATTTACGAAAGATACACGTAGTTGCTGATAAATTTATAATTAAGTGGGACAAAAGTGTAAGTAATAAAGTGCAAAGGGAGAATTATATACTCTAAAAGGTGATTCCGTTGTCTTCGCCTAAATCTACGCTTTTTTTTTTTTTTGGAGCATTATATTTATGCTAGCTTCCATACCAGATGAGATGTACCATGTCTAAGTTTAATGAAACATCTTATGTTCTGTCAATAATAAGTTATTGATCATGTACTACTTAGTGTGTTCATAGGGGTGATCGTAGGTTAGTGTTAATAGCTTAAAATATAATGAAACGAGTTAAAAGAGGGGAACCACTTGTTTTCCTTTTGTTTATCACAGATAGAAATGAGTAAAGATTCCTATATAAATCGATTCTCTTTAACCGATCATGAAAATAAGAATCAATTCCATTGCTATAGCTAATAATTCACATGTATGTTAAATAATTTCCGATGTGATATTAAATTCTGTTTAATTATCAGAACTTACTACCAATTAACATCAAATAATATAATTAAGGAGAAATTAGGTTGCGTTTAGCCACTATTCAAGTACTTATTTTAAGCTCTTTCCTTGCAAAATTAATGAAGATTAAGAATTTTGATACAAGTAGCTGGCGTGTATTACAAGCTAAGATGGCAACATAATTATATGTCAAATGGTGTGATTAAGCCATATTATCATCTCACAACAATGGAATTGACTCAAATCAGGTCGTCTTAATCTGCTTTTATTTAACTAAAGCCTCAAAGGTTAAAAGTGTTGGCCGTCTAGCCAACAAGAAACATCCACGGATCCCCATTTAAAAAGCATAAAAAGAAACGCAATGTCGCACATACAAAAACTGTAACATAGCATTGTAGGTTTTATGAGGTGTCTAAATTTTTTTTTTGTATCACGACCCCTTATAGTTTAAGGGTTCGAGAGGAGCAAATGGTTATGGCCACGAGGAATTGTTTGTGTCCATTGAGACACCACACGTGTACTTAAGCATCTCTCTTTTCAACACATAGGCAATCTAATCACACACGTGGAGCAATACCGTGAGTTTGTATTCGTGAAATCCATACCAGAACTAGGTCAGGGCCACATTGCAACTTGTTAGTTGCCTCGACCAGCAAGTAGTCGGCGGAGGATTCGACCATAATCAGCATCGAACATGTTAGAGAGGCAGAGAGTCTCTAGAGCAATGACAAGGACATGTTATTCTTGTCGAACACTTGGGACGTAAAATATACATTCATGTTTTCGGTCCAAATTAACGTCATATGCGTCTTTTGCATTATGGATGGTCAAGCTCGATTCTTGAAGCACATGGCTGTCGATGTGAATGATGTCAACTCCATGAAGAATACATGCGTGACGATTGATATATTATTATACATGACAAGTACACAACTTGTGGCTTAAGCTATACGTGTTTCTTTTTCTTTTTGATAATTAAAAGTCTCTTGGGTAAAACTTTATTTTTCGTTTTAATTTGTATATTTTAGAAATTATTATTATTTATAGTATTTTTAACTATTATGCAATATGTTTGTTTAAGTTTTACCTATTTTTGTTTAAAACAATGCAATATCCAATTCTTAAAATGTAATATTATATCATTTTAATATTATAAAGGAACAAAATTTAAGAACATTATTCAAATAACCTATATGATAACTAAGTAATATTATAAGAAATAACTAATAACTTTTAAAAACATGATAATTAAATTAAAACTATAAAATTCAATATATTTTAATATGTTTTAAATAAATTATTTGATGAATAAATGAGTTCATCCCGATCTAAAATAGTTAATGGGAAAATTTTAAAAATGTTTAGAGAATTCAAACACTCGAATAAATAACCTTTAACGTTTGGAATCTCTTTGGAGGAGGTTGCAATGTTCTTGTGGGTAGGCACGACCAAGACCTTGTAAAAGTTTTGGAATGTAGTTAGTTAGTTGGTCAAATTATGCTCCATTGTAGAGAGTTCTAGGGTGTTTCGTGGTTGATGCACTTTGGGCGCAACCAAGTCAAACATTCTAACTTGACAGTCGTCTTAAAACATTAATCAAAGACCTACATTATGTATGTTCTTTCTCTCCAACTTTGTTAATGCATTCAGTGGTTAAGGTAGGTATTGTAAATGAACTTGACCTAACTAAAGGAGTGGGAAGAAAGTGAAATTGGTTGATGGTTGGTTGGTTAAAACAAACAAATGACAAGGAGTCGAGTCGTTCGGTGGGGTCGATTGCGTGGCCGGAGTTCAGACATGGAAAACCAGTCGCTATCTACGCGTGCAAAGCCAAGCCTTTTCAACATGTCGGCCTAAGAATTGACACGTGGGGTTTTTGACTTTGTTGTATCCCACCCATTCGGCCTCTACCGACTGGGCCGTCTTGGGATGTCAGGTGAAGTGAGGCAGTACTAGAGCTTTAGCTTTAGCATTATACCGGAGTTCATTTCATGCGGCTTCTTTCTGAAAACAGAGTTTGACGATCAGTCCTTAAGAGCAAATCATGGGTAAATCAAGTAATGATGAGAGGTAGTTTTGTTGGTGACAACCAATTGCCAGAGAAGAGCAAAAGATTTATTGCGTCTTTTGATGTTTTTTGAGAAGACTTTGGGGATGGGATGGGACTGCTCTTTCCTTTCTGCTTTGCTTTTGCTTCTGCAATTCCCCGTCAGGTGGTGGAACCTGAAAACAAGTTAGTATCAAAGTGTTTCAATCAAGTAACGTGATAATATATGTTCATGTGAAACATGGAGTTTACATTATGAGATGTTGTACCATGATGAGTTCTGAAATTCTAAGGAAATAAAGTCTTGTACTTTAGGAAAATTTTAGTGCATTCGAGAAAAAATACTAAGTGGCCCTTCGAGGAGTGCGCTCAAGTGATAAGACTATAAGAGGGAAGTCATAATTGCCACCAAGTATGAATTTTGAAATTTCTTTTAAGATTTTGGGGTTGAATCAAATTTATTATTTAATTTGAAGTATTTAATTTATGAAATATTAAATTAAAATAGAATTTACATTTTTTATTTGTATTAAAAATCTATTTAGCATAGATACAAAAGATAGTAATTACGAGTTTTTATTTTAAAAAGGAAAATCTCTAACAATCATTTTTTAAATTATTTATGTTATTTCCTTTATTATTAAATTTTTTTATTTCAATTCTTATATTTTGAGAATCATCAAGTATTATTAAATATTATGAAAAAGGAATAAAAATAATTTGTAAAATGCAAAAATCACACAAAGTGCTAGTATATTTAACCTTAATTTTTTTGTAAGTACTATTAAAAAGTAGGGTATATTGCATTAAATAAGTGGCCTAGGCGGTGAAAATAATTTCCTTTATGAAATTTTCATTTCGAGAGATTGAAAAGAGTTAAAGTGAATTAATTAATTATGTACCGACGTGAAATGGGCATTATAGGGCATGAATTGATCGATCAACTTTTAGGTCATTTTAAGTATCGTTTTCGTATTAGTCAAGTCGACGGCCTCTTTGAAACGCATGATGGCTTAAGCAAGATGGTCCACGTAGAGTATATAGCCTGTTGTGTTGAATTTGGACGCAGAGACAAGCTGCAGTATGCAGATATTAACTACTATACGACCACAATTATTAAGCTGAGAAGGTTGACTTTCAACTGTTTTGAATATTGACTAACTAGACATATTTATTATATTTAAAAATACAAAAAAAGAGATATAGTAGAGTGCCTTGTATACATATTATAATACATACATACGTATATATATACACAAATATATATTTTTTATTAAAAAAAAAACTCAAATAGTATACTCGACGA
>JANSVA010000218.1:1827258-1839331 GCA_025504915.1 Erythroxylum reticulatum | reverse complement strand
ACTCGACGAGTTGTACACATCGTCTCTAACCTTGACATTTCAAGTCCATCTTCAAAAGACAGAAGCTTTTGGAGATTCCACGACACTGAAGAGGAAACCAAAGTTTTCGTCTTTTCTTTTCTTTGCTCTAACCGAAGAAAGAGACAACTAACTGAAATAACTGCCACGCCGGCACATCCCCTAAACTTTCGGCTGGATGTGGGACCCACGAGGGACGAACTCTCACTATAGTAGCGCCACCGCATGATGGGGTTGATGGACCCCCCACACTCACGACGCTTGCTTTTCTCTCCAACTTGTCACGTAGGAGGTGACACGTGAGGGCCCCTGCCCTAAGCATCATACTCGAAGGATGGATGTATCGGATGATGGATGTATCCGATCTATCTCTCTCGTCTCTTCTTTATTTGGTGGCTTTTGAACATCATCCCTCGTAGCTTCTTTTTTATCCGTTTCACTTTTGTAGGGAAATAAAGAAAAGGAAAAATAACTATTATTTTTTATTAAAAAATTTATAATATTTTTTGGACTCTTAAGTGGATTCAATCATCGAAACACTTCAATTTAGTATTTTTTTAATTTAATGACTAATTTTTTAAAAATTATATAAATCAGGTTAAAATATTATTTTTACTGATATAACCGTATAAACAAAAATAATATTTTGAGATTATTTGTATAAATCTAAAAAGATAGTTCCTAGATTGAAAATTTTTAAAAGTTTGAGACTAATTTAACAATTTTGTAAAAGATTAACTTTTTTTTTTGAACATGCTATCTCTATTTTCATATGCCAATAAATTTAAAAAGTAAACTCTAATAATTTCGATATATTTTAATTTTTTCATTTTATTCAAACTAATTGTTTCGAACATATTATTAATATTAAATTATATACTAAAACTTATTTAGAAAATCCATAAATTAGCTTAAACAATACAATAACATTTTATTTAACGCTAAATCAATTCAATCAAATCTTACCATGTTATTTTCACACCCATAATATCACAACATAGCCATCACCTTTGCCAAATACTCGAAATGCCCTTTTTAAGAGATTGAGCTTTCACCTCTCTCTCTCTTATTGTCTCTCCAATACTAAAATTGGATTATGAAAAAGAGATAAGTGAAATTTATAAGTCAATTATTGCGACAAGTTAACTGCCTATAACTACCCTAAATTCAGTTAAATTAACCGTTGGTTTTTGTTAAGGGATCAAAATGAAACCACGATTTTAAAATAATATATATTGAACTTCAATGTTAAAATTGGCTAATTAGATGAATGTGTCTTAAGTACAAGACCGAGCTTAACACCATTTTGGGCAACAAACAAATACACTTTATCATATGTCTCTTCAATCGATCAAAAGCTGCTTATTAGGATTTACCGACTCAGGACTTTTTGTCATTTTCTTCATTTTCAGCCAACCCTTTTGAATTTTAAATGTGTTTTTTCTTAGTATTTAATATGCTTACTATTTAACCAAAAGTAATGAAAGTATGATCGTTTGAAAGTACACATAAATAAAGTCATACAAATCATTCCATAGATATCTAGCGATCTACGTTCTAAAAAGGCTTTACTAGATACGAACCTTTTAAGCACACCAATTTCAAGTCATTAAGTTTTTTTAAAAAACCTAATCTACTCAATTTTAAATGTTGATAAATATTAAAATATAAATATAACTTGTTCGGATATAGTTATCTCACTAGTAATCAAATAATCATGGGGTAAGATAATATTGTATATGTGATCTTTAGATTAAAAAAGGGCTAAAAGTATGATTAAAATAATAGGGTATGGAAGCTTAGGAGGGGATGAGTCATTATGTAGTATTTCTACTTTACATTGTTCTATGGTTGAGATGTGGCTCTTCAATAAGTGACAATTAGTCGTTTTCTTCCTTTAGTTATGATTTTAACTTGTAACTTTAACTATATATTATTTTAATTTGTTTTTCCTTCTTTCCAATAACTTTAATAATTTGAAAAACTATATGTAATCTTAAAGAAAGCAACTTTGAATTTTTTTTGTTAAATATTATATTCGAATTATGCAATTTACAAGAATATATATTAAATTTTTATTAAATATGTATATAAATTTTAAGATTAAACATTGACATTTGTTTCACTTTGAACTTTTTTTTAAATTTTTGTATCTTGTATTTAGTTTAAACACTTTTATTTGTAGTACTTCTCTTTTTAGTCATTTTAGTTAAGTATTTTTTCTCTTTATTTATTTGTTTATCCTTTTTATCTTTTACTTTTTTATTCTTTATTTTATTTTTGTTTTAAATTCTTTATCTTTTTATTTTGACTTTGAACTTCTCTATTCTTATTTTGTTTTTAAAGTTATTTTTGCACAATTATTTGTTTATATATTCTACTTTTGTTTTTTTCAAATTGTTCTCAATTTTTTTCCTCTTTTTTCCCCCTTTTCTTGTGAGTTTATCAGAAATAACATTTCTATTAGTTAAGGGTAAAATTGCGTATTTTTAAACCTTCTTAAACTTCATTTCTTTTCATCAAAATTTGTATTATTAAGATATTGTCGATGCTCCTATTATTGTATCTAACTAAAATCTTATGATATGATTTTAATAGGTTTGGATTTTTTTACAAATGGCGTAATGATAAAGCAACATGCATGAGTTAAAAGCAATAATTAAAAACTTGAATCAATTCAGTTAATTCAACGGCAAAAATTTAAATTGATCAATTTTAATTTATTATTATAATTTTATTGTTAAAAATTAACTAGGTTATAAATTAATTTTTTTTAAAAACCAAATTAAACTAGTTAGTTTTCATTTAGCAATTTTTTTTGGATTAAATTCCAACATCCTTTCTCAGTAAAGATAGGTTATAATATTATTTTAAACTATTTAAATTTGTTTGTATATTAATTTTATAACGATTTAATACAAATTGAATCTTTTAAACTTTAAACATTTTTTTATAAATTCAATTTCTAATCTAAATTTTAAAATATTAGTGGAATTGCTTGTTAAACAAAAAATAACCTTCCATGTAAATTATATTGGAACCTTTTCCTTATCTTGTGCTACTTATAACTCAATATCCTCATTTGACTACTATTACCAAAATGCAACTCAAAATAAGAGTATAGTCATCATTCCAAGCTTTGACTTATAATTTGGATTGATTACTATTGATATAATGGCTAAATTGTGGTTGGAAGCCGACTTGGCCAGAAAATGACAACCTAAAAACAAAAAATCACTAAAACCCACTAACCCTACCTACAGGCAAAAGGGTCGACGTGACATTGCATGGATTTCCTTGGATTCCAGGTTCCACGGATTATGTTAAATCATCATCTTCTTCCTATTCAAAACCCAAATAGGATTTGAACTCTTCTTTCTTCTGATTGATTTTGATTATGACACAACTTTATGATCAATCGGTATTAAATTTGTCGGTTTACAATCTTAATAAACTGAACATTGATTCCAAGAATAACCATTGAATAGCTTAGATTTCTACTTCTACTATTCCTTTTGTTTCCCCCCTTCACCTAAACTTGGGTACTAAACTCGTGTGAGAAGGCTTTCAACCTCAGAATTTTGGTCCTTATCCTCCGTATCAGCGACATGAATTCGAAGAATCATCATTGTCATCATCATCGAATGATATCATTTTATGTTCTAAGTCCTTATCTTAAACATGCTAATGGTCGGCAAAACAAGTCCGTCCAAAACTGGGGTCCAATTACTATAAACCAATTCATCATATAAGACGTGTTCTCTCAACTTTTTTGTCTAAAAATGAATTTTTATCTACAATCTTCTTGCTAATTATCCCACTTTTTGTTTTGTTTT
Source organism: Erythroxylum reticulatum (assembly GCA_025504915.1). NCBI lineage: Eukaryota > Viridiplantae > Streptophyta > Magnoliopsida > Malpighiales > Erythroxylaceae > Erythroxylum > Erythroxylum reticulatum. The sequence goes on along the minus strand of JANSVA010000218.1, from coordinate 1,835,477 downwards.
GTTTTCTTTTCATCTTGAACCTATTGCTTGGGATATTACAACTTCGCTATCACATTACAAGACAAAACAAACTTAAATAAAGGGTTTTGAGATAAATCCATACCTTTTGCCCTTTTCCTTTATCTTTACTTACCATATCACTTAACTATTTCCAACTGAAACAGTTGGTGATTTGATCTAATGGGACCTTCCTACTAAGGTCCACGTCGGCATGTTGGAGTTACACGTGGCCGACATCCATTTCTTGATAAAAAATTCACATTTGATAATTACGTATTTTATTTTAAATAACCAAATTGTGAAGTGACAAATGGTTCTTTGTTCACGTTTTTGCGCCCGTTAAAAAAATAAGTGGGAATCTAGTGGGCATGGTGTAAAAGTTCACAAAATTGATTTGACGTGATTCTTTTGCAAAATACTGTATAATTGTTTTGGCTCCATTACATGCGGTCTAAGGAGGCATTTATTATATGCAGTGAAGTTTTTACTCGGGTACAAGTCTCGTGTAAAGTTGCTTTCTGTTTCAAATAGGGTTTCTAGCAGTAGAATTTATTTTATGATTTTTTAAAAAAATTCAGTTGCCCGTTTGATTATTATCTAAAAATATTTTTTTGAAAAAATTTCACTAGACTATTTGATAATATAAAAATAAAAATACTTTTAATTTTAACTATATTTTATTTTGTAATAAAAATTATTTATGCATATAAGTATTATTTAAAGTATATTAAATAATATGCAAAATACAATATATTAATTATTATAATTTTAAATCATATGAAACATAAATGAAAATATATCTAACCAAATCTTTTATATAGATTAAAATATAAGTAAAACTAATATAAAAATAAATATTAAAATATATAAAAACCAAGTAATATTATATAAATCTCAAACTAAATATTTAAGTTGAGTAAATAGTTAAATATATAATAAATTATGCATTTTATTGTAATACAAAAAGATGAGTTTGCAAGGTAAACGTGAATATTAGTTTGTAAGTATTGTAGAAATTATGTGTAAAATATAAGGGCAAAATAGATTACAAATAGGCTCATTAATTGATTTGGAAAATTTATCCGCAAAAAATCATTTGAGAAGTTTTGTTGAGAATCTTTAAATTTGATATTCTTAAAAAGTTATATTTTGGCTGTCAAAAAAGTCATATTTATTTAAAAAAGTACTTTTTTTACAGTCAAGCACTTAATTTTTTTTAAAAGGCTTTTGTCGTAAAAAGTGCTTATTAATCATCCAAAAGTTCATTCAAACAGGCAATTATGCAATTATCTTATTTAGGCAATTGATTCAGGAATCAATTACATATTTGAGATCTAAACAATCATGAGATTACTTATTTTTCAAATTTAATTTTCAATGTAATATATTCCATATTTTTAACAACAACAACAATATTCATTGTGAATCCACTAACAAGCAAGATCTAAAAAGATCTAGTAATAGCTAGTAGAAATGTTATTTCATATTCCATATACTTACATTAATATATGTCATCAATAAATTATATAATATTCAAATAAAATGATTAAAAAACTAAATTAGGAGTGATAGTGATTTGAACGAAATTTGAAAATTTTGAAGGTCCTAATTTGAATATAAAATTGATAAGTTTGAACTCAAATTCAATTAGAGTTAAAAAAATTTATTTAGACTTTAAACATATTTTAAAAAATAAACTCTTTTATTGATTCAAAATTTTATTTTTAGTTTGAATTTAAACTAAAACTATGTATATAGAAATATTTTATATCGTAATTTAATTAAGACACCCTTATACCTTAATATCTGATGTTGAAGTTTGAGTAAGACACTTTTGTACTCGTAATCAGTTTTTTTTTTCAATTTTTAATTTCAAGTTGGCCTTTTTGTTATGGTTAAGTTGATATTACTATAACTGATTTTTTTTTTTACTTTTGATCATTTTGGTAGGAATGACCTAATTTATGAGCTTAAATTTAGTCATTTTCAATAAGTCGGTTCATGAGTCAAGTTAAGGTTTAGATTAACTCAAGACTTAATTATTTTAAACAAAATAGTATTATTTTATTTAAAAGAGTTGGGTCTCTCATAGGCCTAAGGTTAGAGAATTTGGTGCAAATTTAATTAAAAAAAGCCTTTACCTTGATAATTTTGAAGGAGTTATTTTGCATTATTCATAATATTCCGAATACTTTTTAGTAGAGTGGAGAATGTCTTGCTTTCTTACGCTGTGAGTGAATGGAATCATTCTCATATCAATCGAGAGATAAACCATAGCCATAGAAGAAGTTGATACCGTTGTCTCTGAGCAATGCATCCGACAGAGACACGAACCTTCGACGAAGTTATGAAAACATAGAACTTTAAAAGATTCGAACTGAATGTGCATCCTCGTAGACATGTAAGAACGCCTAGAATTTGCTTAAACTTAGATGGTTCATGCTCGTCGTTATACTTACATTGGCGTTACTAGCTCATTAAGTGTCTTTGGCTTAAAAAATGAGTATCAATAATTGAACTTGATCTGGGTTCTTTCCTGCGTACGTTCTTTCCCTTAATTTCCCAAGAATCCACTCGGGAATGCTTTTCGGATTCCAACTCCCAATGGTTATGAAGAGCAGAGTATAAAGAAATCTTCTAAAGAGAAGAATGGAATCCATTAAAGCGAGTTCCTAGTCTCCATTCTCACAAAGTGGTAGTCTTCCTTGTTATATTCTACGTGTGACGTCTTTAAACTGTAACATTTTCAAAAGCAGAATCTTTATCAAATACCAATTTGATGTCATCAAATTCTTTTGAAGATGGTCTAGCCACCCAAGTGGTCTTAAATCCCAAATGGAACAAATGGTCTTAGTTGAAAATTCCTTTTGACCCGTTTGATCATGAAATACACACCACTTGGCTGCATATGCTCTATTCACAAAAAATTAGATTCAGCAATACACCATGACTCACAATTATTACCTTTTAAGTAAGTACATACTGACTGAAATAGCGATTTCATATTAAATTTTATGCATCTGCCGAAAAGAGGAAAGGTTAGATTACTTAACCACCTAAAGAATCTTACTACACGTGGTTGAGTCAAATGTGGCCAGTGCGAGAATCAACTTGGTAATATAAGCATCTGGGAATTCTTTTGGAGGGTTGAGAAGATATACCCTTATAGTAAACACATGATATTTCCACAATCAAATCGAGATTCTTCATTAATAAAAGCTAATAGATGAACTACAGTAAGTGCATGCATGATCATGATTTTGTGGTCCAGAATCTGTTACATTTATTCCAAGTTCGCATGCCAAACAAAGTGTTTGGGGGAGGCAAATGATTCCAAGTTCTACATGTGGGATATGAACTAGAGAAGATTTTGAAGATCGCAAGCTCATTTCTAGATATGCCAACCCATTTTTTAGCATCAAGTTCATTGAAATTAATATGCAATTGGGCAGCTGAAAAGGGGGGTAACGTAATATAAAAATTGCTCATCCAAAATCTTGAGGTATGAGATATGTTATTGGTATGAACGTAATCGTTTTAAGATAAAAAGAGGCATATCTTAGTGGCATAAAATCCAATCGATGGGATCTTCCACAGCTCTAAGCTCTTAGCATTTTTCGTTCTTTTTTGAGGGTTAGCTGCAGCCTAAGAAGCACAGATAATGAACAATTTTCTACTGTATATCTCCTCTATCAAAAAGAGTCTTTAGTTTTATATACACTGCTGAAAATAAAACTGCTCTCTAACTAACTAATGAACTAATTGTACACTAACAGTAATAATAACGAAGCTAACGTAAAAAAAACTAATGTGATAAATAATTCCTTCATCCCCCCCCCTCAAGTTGGAGCTTGTAAGAAATCACGCAAGCCCAACTTGACAAAAAACCCATGGAAAACAGGAGCAGAAAGGGACTTAGTAAAAACGTCGGCAAGCTGGGTAGAAGAAGAAGTGTGGAGTAAAGGGAGAAACCCCTGTTTCAGCTACTCGTGAACGATATGGCAATTGATGTCCAAATGCTTGGTCTGCTCATGGAACACCGGATTAGTAGCAATGTAGAGCGGCACCTGATTGTCACAAAACACAGAAATAGGAAGAGAAACAGGGATCCGAAAATCCCGCAAAATGTAAGAAATCCAGTGAAGCTCGTAAACCATCGAACTCATGCTCCAATATTCCGCTTCCGCCGAAGACTTAGACACAGTAGCTTGTTTCTTGGACTTCCAAGAAATCAACGAAGAACCAAAAAAAAATACAAAACCCAGACACGGATCGGCGAGTATCACGGCAAGTCCCCCAATCCGCATCACAAAACGCCTGAAGAACAAAAGATTGATCGGCAGGATAAAATAATCCCAGCGACGGACAACCCTTCAGATAACGCAAAACATGGAGAGCTGCCTGCCAATGAATCTCCGTAGGTGCACTAACGAACTGACTAAGCTGATGAACAACAAAAGTAATGTCCGGGCGTGTATACCCTAAATATAATAACCTCCCAACCAGCTGGCAATATGGCTGAGGATCATCAAGTAAGGACCCATCTGATGCTGTCAAAATTAAACCCTTCTATAAAGGAGTGAACATAGGTTTACAACCCATTAAACCAGCAGACTCAACCAAATCCAACACGTATTTTCGTTGATTAATATACATGCCATGAGTTGAATGCGCAATCTCAAAACCTAAGAAATACTTTGCATGAAATAGATCCTTAATAATGAAAGCATGATCCAGAAAGGTTTTCACCTTCTGAATCTCCGCCTCGGAATCACCTGTCAATAGCATATCATCCACATAAGCCAAGCTGAGCAAAAAACAGGTATCATTCCGGAAAGTAAACAGACAGTGATCATGTTGAGACTGTTGAAAGCCATAACGTTGAAGCTGGAGAGTTAACTCAGCATTTCACTGCCGAGAAGCCTGCTTAAGGCCATATAACGACTTCTTCAACTTACAAATCTCATGCGGAGCTGCCTTGGAATAGCCTTTAGGGGGAAGCATATAGACATCTTCGTCCAAGAAACCATGGAGGAAAGCATTATTAATATCTAGTTGGTGCAAGGGCCATCCTTTAGCAGCAACAATTGCAAACAAAATCGGCACAGTGACTACCTTGGCTACCGGTGAGAAACTATCGGTGTAATCAACCCCTGCAACTTGGTGATAACCTTTGGCCACTAACCTGGCCTTAAACATATCAACCTCACCATTAGGCTTCAACTTAACTTTGTATACCCACTTAGAACCAATGGCTTTTTTTCCTTCAGGTAATGTGGTAAGAACTCAAGTGTCATTATTTTCAAGAGCATCCAATTCAAATTGCATAGCCTTGACCCAATTAGGATCTTGACGAGCATGCAAATAAGATGTGGATTCAGTAAAACCGGAAACATTGGCCAAAAAATCAACATATGTGGTGCTAAAACTAGGATTTATAATAAAAGGAAATGTATTAGGGGTATGTGAGGAGCTACGCTGCACGGCTAAACACTTTACAAAGGGAGAAGTAAAGCTTACGTGCGAGACAAAATTGTGTAACCAAGAAGGCGGCTACCTAACGCGTTCACTTCGCCTAGTAGTGATTGTAGGTACAGGAATGTCAGTGGGATCAACAACATGATCCTCTGAGGCATCATAAGGCTCTGAAAAAAATGACGCATCTGCATCATTCAAAACTAAAACATCATAAGAGGGCATCAAGTAAGGATCAATAGGCACAACGGATGGTAATGGAACGGAGCCACTAGTAAAGTGATGATTATCCAGATGCTGCTTAAATGGATACACAGATTCAAAAAAAGACACATCTCTAGAAACAAAAACACGTCTGGTTTGTAGATCATATAACTTGTAGCCCTTCTGTTCGGGAGAGTGACCAAGATAGACAATACAGAAAGAGCGTGGCGCCAACTTATCCTTATGCGGGTGAGTATCAGCAGCAAAACATAAACACCCAAAACTCTTCAAGTCAGCATAACTGGGTGGATGCCCAGATAGTAACTCATATGGAGATTTCCATTTAAGCAATTCTAGGCCACCGATTGATTAGAAAAACAACATGTAAAATACTATAACTCCAAAAATTCTTTGGAAGACCAGATTGAAACAATAATGCCCGTGCCACTTTTAGTAGATGTCGATGTTTTCTCTCCACAACATCATTCTGTTGTGGAGTATACACGCATGTCCTCTGATGAATAATACTTCTGTTATTAAACACTTCTTGTGTGTCTTTACCCAAAAACTCTGATCCATTATCAGTCCTCACAACTTTTACATGACCATCATACTGTCGTTGAATATAGATCAGAAAACGTTCAAGAAGGCGACTAGCTTGTGCCTTATGTCTCATCAAGAATATCCAAGTACAACGACTGTGATCATCAATAACAGTCAAGAAGTAATGCACCCCACAAATTGAAACATCTTTATAAGGTCCCTAAATATCAACATGCAACAGCTCAAAAAGTACAGCAGCTCGTTTAGAGTTGATCGAAAAAACAGTCCGAACTTGCTTAGATAAAGGACAGACTTCACATGAAAATTCTGTGTTATTCACAAACCGGTTACAATCATCAATATGTAGCATTACAACATCAGAAGGATGGCCCAATCTTGTGTGCCATAATGTTCTATGAGCAAAACTATCATGAAAACTGCAAACTTGCTCCCCCTCGGGAGTGACAGATGCAAAAAAAGAATTACAAGTTGAATTATTACACAAGAAAGAGTCACTGCCCAGAAGATATAGACTCTGGAAAACTTTGCTGTTAGCTACTGCCTGTTCAGTCTTCTGGTCCTGTAATGAGCAATATTCAGAATAGAACAACACATTGAATGAAGATTGTCTGGTTAATTTGCTGACTGATGCAAGGTTATGACTAAAAGTAGGTACGTAAAGGACTGATTTCAGGGTTATTTTCCCATTCAAAACTACGACGCCTCTATATTGAACATCATTCACCTCCCCATTAAGTAAAAATAGCTTTGTGATTTTGTCAACAAGTACCAATGATTGAAATAGATGTTTGTCAACACATATATGTAAAGTAGCACCTGAATCCACAATCCAATTCGCACTTGGTGGGATAGATCTAATAGCAGGATTCAAGTGGGAGATACCTGCAAATTTAGTTTGTATCATATTTAGGAGATGGGATTCTTCAGCTGACTTCCCCTTCAACAACCGTGCGAGTTCCTGCTGAATAAAGAACGATAACGACTGTGATCCATTCTGCATGTCAGACCCCTTCTCCATATCCTTCTCAAGTGCGTTAACCATATGCACAGACTTGGTTTTCTGTTGTCCTTTTCCCGCAACAGCTCGTTTATTCTTTAACTCTGTATACCAATCGGGATATCCATGTAGCTTAAAACAAGTTTCCCGCTCATGACCATCCAAGGAACAATAATCACAATGCTTATCTTCTTTCCGTTTATTATCTTTCCTCCTAGAACCAGGTCTATTAACGTTGTCTCCTTCGTAACTTATGTTCTTGTTATTCCTACCATCTTTCACTAACATAGCTATAGCACCAGCATCTTCGTGGATCATTTGCACCTGTCTCTGTTTTTCAACTCTCAACATAAAGGAATAAGCTTTACTCGTAGATGGAGGTGGATCTTGGGCCAAAATCTGACTTCGAATATGATCATATGATGAATTCAACCCCATCAAAAACTGGATTAACTTGTTAGCATTATCGATATCCATTAATCGTTTATTAGTCCCACAATGGCAACCTTTACAACTTCAAATTGGTATAGGCATAAGTTGCCCTAATTCATCCCAATATCGATTAATTATATTATAATAGGCAGTTATCGAAGAGTTACCTTGCTCAACAGAATTAATCTCCCGTTGTACGTGAAACAATTACGGCAAATTGCTTTCTCCATATACTTCTTCTAGCTTGTCCCACAACATCTTTGCAGAACTACAAGTAATGTAGGATTCAGAAATCTCCTTCAAAATGGAATTGAGAATCCATTGTTTCACCATGCAATCTACTTTACGCCACCTTCTGTACGTCGCTTCACCTGATGGTGGCGGTAAAGTCCCATCAATAAACCCAAGCTTGTCCCTAGCTTCTAAAGAGTTTCGGATGGAAATACTCCAAGAGTAAAAATTCGTATCTGTTAATTGTGTTGTAACTAGCATCATTCCAGGATGATCAAAGTTGTATAACTGGTAACAATCCTCTGTATATTGATCT